>JAQGAV010003081.1:0-13388 GCA_034691345.1 Phasmarhabditis papillosa | reverse complement strand
ATTACCACGATGTCTTTTCCACAAAATGAATCAACGTAATATGCGTTGTGTTTATATATTTATATTTATATATATATATATATATATATATATAATATGCATGTACTGATTTGCTTGCACCTCCTTTATTTTAAGATGCGGGTTCAAATACTTTTTCTCGTTTGTGTGTGCAGTATACGAGGGGAACTGATCTCTATTGTTACGGGTAAGTACATCATTCGCTTATTTCTGTAACTTAGCGAGTTTAGGGGCTACCGTTGCCGCTGCATTTGGTGGTTTCTTCGCGCTGAAAGATGTTATTCAGTGTAAACTCTACGAATGTTGTGATAAACCATATATCAACCCCCGATTTCAGAGTGAGAAATGTTTTAATTTCAAATTTAATGAATTTTTGCAGACATGACCGTACATTTAAACAGGGCTGTCTTTGGTCAACACTTAGCCCTAGTTAGTTTTTGTAATTCCAAATGTTTAAATGTAGCACTGTTAAGGACACGGTTTACAATGCTGTCAGAGCTCATTGGGAAAATGAAAATCCAATCAAGCCACTCGTCTTGAGTTTTCACGGAGGAACTGGAATTGGAAAAAATTACGTTTCAAGAATTGTTGTTGAGAATCTTTTCAGGTTTATTTACATTCACTAATTGGCATATTATCGTTTTTAGTAAGGGCATGCGGAGTAACTCTGTGCACCACATCGTTGCAACTTCTGAATATCCCGATAAGAGCAAGCTCAACATATACGTAGTGAGTAAAATATTGTATCCGGTTGGTTTGTAATGTTGACACTTGTATGTGAACTTCTTGAGCAGAATTTCGAAGTACTTCGAAACATTAGTTGACCGCAGGAGTTGTTTCAGCATTATCAATATGCTTCCATTTATTGTCGTATGATACAAATATTGCGATCTTGAATCGAATCTAGTTATCAGTCGAATATCCACTCTAAATAAACACCATACCATGGGCGGTATCGAATGACCGCGGGCTGATTTTTGTAATTACAGAACGTGGATGATTTTGACTCGAATACCTCGTTAAGATATAGTCGACGGACGGGGCTCATGTTTTTAAAGGAATGGACCGCTGAAATGTGCAAAATGCGCTCTAGCTCTAATTAAAAATCAAATAAAACATTAAACTTATCTCCCTTCGTTAATTTATGTTAAATCGCAATAATTTAGCTTCCCATAGTTGGCATATACCGTCTAGATCAAATTTGCAAAAGAAATAATGCGAAAATATAAAAAACAACAAGGGAAACAGGCTTTTAAATTTTTCGTATTTTGTACGCAATTAGTCGGACAGTGTTGGATGCTGTCACAGTAAAGTACACCGTCCAACATGAAGACCGGCCGTCGACTATATGCTTGTTTCGGTATTTTTTATCTAAAAATCCTTCATTAATAGTAGGCTCAGAATTACACCTATTTTACCACTGCTCGTTCTGCGTACTCGCTATTTAATATCCGTTCACTCGAGTGATTTTCTACGGATCCGTAGAAAATTTTTCTTAATATTTAATATGTTACTTTTATTTATTATAACTTTTTAGAGCAAACTCCAAGAAAGAATTACAGATGGCGTTGCTAAATGTGACAAATCTGTGTTCATTATCGATGAAATTGATAAAATGCCAGAACAATTGCTAGGTACGCATCAATAAGGAATGTAATTAGTTCATGATTTTTAGGGGCTATTAAGCCTTTCCTGGAATACCACGAAGCTGTTGCTGGAGTTGATTATCGAAGAGCTACATTTATTTTCTTAAGGTCTGATGTTTATTATCTGTGTCAATACCATGATTTTAGTAATCGCGGTGGGTCCGCTATTTCGAATCTCGCCCTTAAGCACTATCAAGCAGGTCTTGCTCGAGAAGACCTTTCCCTGAACAACTTTGAAAGAGATGTGATGACTGAAGTATTTAACAAAGCAGGTATTTTGCTCAACTTTTCTTGGTCTTTTCATTTCTTCTGCAGTTTGTATGGTAATTTTTGCTATCTAGGTGGCTTGAAAATGTCTGATCTCATTTCGACTCATCTTATTGATCACTTTATTCCATTTTTGCCTCTGGAAAAGCAGCATGTACAACAATGTATAAAGGCACATTTAATGTCGAAGAAGAGAGAAGACTTAGCAGATGATCCTCATTTTGTAACTAAGATAGTTGATTCGCTGCAGGTAAATGAGGCTTGTCAGTTTCTAATATCTTTAATTTTTCAGTACTATCCTGATAACACATTCCTTTTCTCAAGTTCTGGTTGCAAACGGGTTGCTCAAAAGTGCGACCTTGAAGTGAGCCGGCTGCCAAAGATTAACAGAAGACGGGATGAGATATAACCGTTTATTGTATTTGTATTTTGTTGCCTAGTCGTACTGGTTCCATATGGGTGCATTATTTTTATGTCTTTAACGTTATCCTTTCTGTATCGTATACAAAATTGTAAATGCCTTTCCGTTAATTTTTAGCTTGTAATTAAATATTTTACTTGTATATATTTGTAGTTTTATGGATAGGTTGCTGTCTTTTTACCTTGCAGAATCATAGTTACAAAGCATAGTTGTTTATTTAGTATGCCTACGCCAAAAGTTGTGAAAAAAGAACAAAAGACTGAATCAAAGCCAACTCTCCCCAGTGAACAGAAGGATGCGTTGGTTCAGCAGTATGATTCCGTCAAACAAAAGGTTTGCTAATTTAAATTTCGTAATTTTACAATACTTTTTAAGGAAACCGCTCAAAAGTCAGACTTCATGCACTTGCAGAAGAATGACAGAGGGAAAGCTCTCCGAAAAGCTTTAAAAAAGGTAAGTTATTTGTTTCCTTTTTGGGTTAGCTATGGTTTTGCGAATGATGAGCCTTTCCTCAGCTTCTTATATATTTGGTCTTCGCTCGCCTTACAACACGTTTTGCTTTATACATTTCATCTCAAACATTTGCAACGTTATTATACAACTCATACATCGAATTGTTCTCTCCAGGATAAGAAAGCCAGACAAGACCAGCGAAAGAAGATTCGTGAACAATTGGGTGAAGATGCCCCGGTCAAAGAGGTGCCGAAGACAATAGAAAGTACCAGGGAATACGACGAAACTATGGTGCAGGAGGAAGATGACGAGGTTGATTTAGCTCTGGGAATTTTTTATTTTATCCAAATATTGTAGGTTGAACATGATGAAATGCATGACGAGTTTGCCACCTACTTTAACCGAGACACGATCCCTAAGGTGTTAATCACCATGTCACCATTTGCGAAGAAGGTCAGTTTCCCATACATACTTCGAGATATTTGAACTATTTAGACGACCTGGAAGTTTTGCTTTGAATTGCAGAAGTGCATCCCAAATGCAGAAATTTTTTCAAGAAAGGGTGTTCCGTTAAAAAAGGTAGACGACGTTGTACTTGAATTGACTTATTAATTTTTTAGGTCGTCAAACAAGCTACAGCTAAGGAGTACACTGATATATTGGTTGTTCATGAAGATCAAAAGAAGCCCAGTAAGTAATATCCAGTGGAATTTTATTAAGCATTCGCATTCAGATGGTATTGTTTTCTGTCACTTACCCGAAGGACCAACAGCCTACTTCAAAATAAATAGTCTAACGTTCTCAAAGGATATCAAGGTAATCTAAACTTTCTTTTTGTCATTCATTAAATTTGTGTTCAGAAAGTCGGAGAGTCAACCTCACATTATCCTGAAGTTATTTTGAATAATTTTAACACAAGGCTCGGTCACTCGTAAGTTTCCGCAGTTGATTTCAAACCCTCAAATGTTGCAGAATTGCTCGCATGTTTGCATGTTTGTTTCCACATGATCCCAAATTTACTGGTAGAAGGGTGGTTACTTTCCACAACCAGCGTGATTACATCTTCTTTAGACATCATAGGTAATTAAATTTTTCTAAACAATTACCGAAATATTTCAGGTACGAATTCAAAAAGGAAGGTGTCAAAGCTGCTCTGCTTGAGTTAGGACCCAGATTTACTCTGAAGCTAAAATGGCTGCAGAAAGGCACATTTGACACCAAGTGGGGAGAATTCGAATGGGTCATTAAGGTGAGAATTTTATATAGTTAGATTATTCATAAATTGGGCTACTGAAGGCAAGTTTTTGGTAATATTTCGATTTGAAAATTTTTTGTCCCGTCTCTATATAATTGATAGCATTATAAATTCAGGTAGATTTATAATAACGTGTATTTTCAGCGTCACGAAATGGAAACTAGCAGAAGAAGGTTCTTCCTCTGAAAATTTCTAGTTGCTAATTGTTCTTGTTTTTGTTGTTATTGTTGTGTTTCTTTTATAAAGGTATTATGTTTGCTTTTTTTTCGGCTGTTACTGTTTATGCAGTCTTTTATTTAATTGTTTCTACTCTGTCATCTACTAATCGTTTCTCCTAAGGATGCTGTCTCATAGACTTGCCGCTGTGGCTCTGCGCCATTTGCGCGTCCGTTCTACTATTGGTGGCAAAACCAGTCTTGGCCCTTTGAGGTGTGTAACGTATTGTTTACATATCTTTTTCAATTTGCAGGTACCGTTTCGCCTGGGGAGAGGATGCTGTCGGGCCCAATGTTCCTGTTGGTGGGAAGATGGGTGCTCAAGAGAATCCTGAACTCCATACTTACGATGGAGTTTATAACGGTACCGTATCCAAGGGAGATAAACCCATTCCCGAGTAAGGTCTTTGAGGGTTTCTTTCATTCATCATTTATTTTAGCTACTTCTACCGTACCCCCACTATGGGAAGAACCTATATAGACAGATGTGTGACGTATTTTATCTCTTCGGTTATTTGGTGCTGGTTTACCTACCACATGTACTATCATTCCGGGCACTTATTTGTGAGTTTTGTTTGTGCTGTAGCATCATGGTTTTAAGTTTAGGGCCATTGGTACATGCCATACCTTCACGAGTTCACCGACGAGGAACTTGGAATTCCTAAGGATTCCGCTGCTGATCCCGAGTACTGGGGAAACCACAAACAGCAATACGGCCAATATAGATAAACTAGTAGCGCATTTTTAGATTTCCAGTCGATTTTTCTAATGAATAAATTTGTTTGCGATTTTTCTGTATTTTGTTTTCTGTTTCTTCATATTTGTTTATACATAAATTGATCACTTGAAAGGATACTACAATGTCCCAATTTAGTGTTATTTCAATGAAATGAGTAATTATAATCAGCAGAATTGGAGGGATAGTGCATATAATAATTTGAGGTAAGAATATACCTAGTGTTCATTGATAGATTATGGTTACCCTAGCTTATACTAATATTATCTTACAGTGCTTCTTATTCCTACGGCTACGCGGGTTGTCGTACAGACCTTCCAGCCAGTGGTTACGATCCTGTTTATCCTGATCTTTCAAATTCTTATCAACAGACAAAAGTAGGACCTCAGTATTCTTACTACACTAGTAACGGTGTTTATCAAACTGATTATAGTCAGGTACTAGTATCATCCTTTTTAAATCAACACTCTATTATTCAGTTAGCTCGTTCCGAGGAATACAACCCTGAGCAGCCAGGTTTACAAAATTACGATTACTACTCTCAAAGTTACGGCCCCTCTTCGAGCTTGATCACGGTTAACTCGTCTGCTTTTTCTATAAAGAACTCTGTTAAGCCCAAGGTCAGTGATTAATATTCTTCTTTTTTTATATTTTGTTTAAGAAGGTTGTTAAAAGGAAAACGATTCAGCCTAATCTTAGAAGATTGAGCGGTTATTCTTCAAAGCAACAAGCTGTTGTTGGTAAAGGTTAGATCGAATAAATACCAGAACAAAGTACTTATTCTAGCTATTATTCCAGCTGCGCGGAAACTGAATACTGTTCAGACGCCCCCACAGAAAGCTCTTGTTAAGAAGGTTGCACCTGCACCACAGATTAATGTGAGTTTTCATTCATGTGTTATGTTATTTTGAAATGACCCATAAATTGTTGGTCTTGGACGAACTAATCGGACTAAAATTTGATTCAAAATAAAGAATTTCGCTAACAGCAACACAAATATTTGTAACTTCAATAAATCTCACAAAGGTATAGCAATTCCAGATGTAGTTTGAAAGTGAGGACGCTAAAGCTGCGTTTATTATTTTGTTGAACTAAAAAAACAATAGTTAATTTTTCTGAGGTCGCCTTTTTAGAATAACGTTCAAATGAGGGGTCGTGGAGCACTACGCGGTGGGATAAGTAAGCCTCGGGGTAAGTAAAAATGGAACTTTTGTTTTCTGACTCTTATATTCAGCTCCAGTTCAGCAGCGTCCTTACTCCAACATGGCACCGGTACTACCAAATCGCGGCAGACCTTCTTTTAATCGTGGGGGTTATAATAACGCAAATTTCAGTTCACGATGGAGACCACCACAACGATCATTCTATAATCATGAAGCTATTCCGGTATGCTTTTCACTTCTGATAAGCAAACATATCTTTTCAGATTGCTCCCCTTGAAGCGTCCGACGCGAAGCTTTCTTTCGCTCTTGATTACGACAATATTTTCCTATTCAGTGGTCCCAGTAGTGTGTTCACTCCGCAGCATAATGTATTTTCCCTTGATTTGCTGCTCCTCATCCTATTTTTAGTTTCCCGTTCTTGTCGAAGGGCACATTTACGAGAGTATCGACCACTTTTATCAAGTTTCGAAAGTTAAGGATTTATGTGGAAGTATGCCTGCTGAATTGGAAAATACTAGTTAGTTTTCAGTTATTTACAGACATCCGGTACCATTTCAGTACGCGATCGCAATGGTTGTAGGAAAGATGGCAAACCAGGCTTCCGCTCTAGCGGAGCGAAGTCGTTTAGTCAGATGGCACGCGAATGTATTAAAAGCAAAGGGGTACGGCCATTTTTATTATAATCACTAAGCCCTCTCTTTCAGATAGCAAAAAACAAGGTAGATGAATGGAGAAATTCGAAAGGATTGGACTGCCTTCAGGTTGTTTTAGTGAAAGCAATTATTTACTTTGTTTTTAGGTTGGATTTCTTTCTAAGATTGCTCAATCTGCTCATATCAGAGAGGCAATAAAGGAAACAGGGGAAAAGATAATGGTGCATGCCTTCCAAGGTGATGCAGTCTTTGGTGCAGGGTATCTATTATTTTCCCTCTGTCAAATATTTATATTTTATAGAACTCACGCTGGCGGTATTAGAAAATGGCTGGAGACTATGAAAAAGAACGGAAGCTCCACCTTCACGGTTTGTACTTGAAAGCATAATAGCATTTATATATTTGTCTACTATAGATTCCTGGAGTATTCCCGCTAAATGATGATACCGTCAAGAAGTGTCCAATGTTTGCTGAGGGACGAAATATTCTTGGAGTTATTCTGATGCAGCTCAGGTTCTTAAATTTTTCTCTTTTTCTGTAGCTTACTCTATTTGTTATAGAAAGAAGTTGATATCTGGTGAGATCGAAAATGTTGATATGACTGGTGTTTTTCGGAATATACAAACTGGCGGCGCTGTTCTAAACAAGAGCGAAGACAATACTATGGATCAGGTTTGTATCTGTCCCGTTAGTTTTTTTAAATATTTTATTTAGACTTCTGGTGATGGTTTTTCCATAGGTGGGGGAAATCTTCAGCCCAAGCTAGGAGATTTGCACATCGCATAAACTGTATATAACTTAAGTTTTCACCTTTATTTATATATTTAATAAACGTTCCTTACAATTTATATTTTCGTATTATCTTGTCTCTGCAAATACTGTATATAAAATGATCGGAGATGGAGATGTCGTATACTGGATCGCAGTCGGCTCCTGTGAATTCAATAACCTCTTGGGTATCCATTGTCGAATAACAACACGAGGTTCCATCATCTGAGTTTTGAAACAATTATTTTTATTATGTGTTTGTTTAAAGAGTTCTTCCTTGGAACATCTTTTCTAAGAGGTGGCGTTTTGTTGCAACTTACTAAATGATCCTACAAGGCCCATTCGCGAATGCAACAGTTTCAACAGCTTTCCTCGGGAAGTGAATCGACGGGCAATGATCACCCTAAAATGTATGTGCTCATTTTGTTTTTTATTTAATATAGTTTTAATAATACAATGATGTGATAGTTGTGAGAATGCTAATAATGAAAATGTTTAGAAATTGACCCTCCACTATAGATTAACTTACTTTAAACCAATGTCGCACTGATGTATTGTGCCTTGTTCATCGTCGAAGTAAACATTTGAGTTATTCAAATCAAAACAGCATGTAGATAGTACGGTATTAAAATCCAATGAAATGAGCTAAATATTGTTTGTTTATATGGCAAGCAGAGAGTAGTCGTATAGCTTTGTATCTCTCGTCATTGGATGTTTTCCTTTTAGAGCTCAGTTTATTTTGTGAATAGAATTATAGAATTGTGAGAAAGACTTATGGATCAACTGGATGCTTATGATTGCCTAATACAAATCCAAATTAAGGAATGCGAATAGATTTTGTTAATTACAATCAGATGAGAAATTACCATACCTCTTTTGATTGTAGATCAATAAGAAACGTCTTGTATTCGCAAGTTACGAGAACCTTTGAACTGTCTAAAAACGATGTAACATAGAGTAACAGTGATAATTATACCGTTGCAAACAGCTAGCGAGCTGCATTCTCCTGCTTCTAACTCCCATTTGTTTATTATGGAGTTGTCGGAGCAGAGCCAGTGAATTAGGGAGCCGTCTTTAGAACACGAGACGACTTCCTTGCCGATTCCGATAATACCAATGTCTACTACGGCTGAAAAAGTCAAGTATATATATGGAAGCAGGCGAAATATGTGCAAAAGATGAATGATTTAAGATAGCTTATAGTTGGTGTTATTTGCTTGGCCGTCGCGGTTTGATTACAACAGAGTAACATTTTGGAATCGGATATGATTATCCCAAACCGGACAAGTTCCCTAACCACTGAGCTTCCTAGGCTTCGATGATGATTGGGTTGCTGAGCACTACGAACATCGAGTTCTTACTGTTGAACTGATCAACAATACTGGAGTACTCTAGTATGATCTATTAAGGAACAACAACTTTAATACTACGATGTTTATTTATTATTTATCAATTGGATATATTTATTACATATATATTATTAAAGCTAACCTTGTGTATGACCTTTGAATGTTCTCACGCATTCTTTCAACTCCAATGACCAAAGACGGACTGTTCCGTCCATTCCTGCCGTTAGTGCTATGAGTCCAGAGGGGAACATTCGACACTTATAGATATCCATTGCATGACCTTCTAGTTTAATCTAGAAAGGATGACGTAGATTAGGGCAATGTGGGGCCAGGTATCCGGGGACCGAAAAAATGAAAATTTTCAAAAAACTGAAGTTTTTTGAAAATTCAAAAAACAAACAAGAGTATTTGCCCTATGTTTGACAACATTAGATTCAGGGCTGCGTTTATATCCGGCACAAAAATGGGTATTTTTTCGGATATTCAGATACGGATTAGAAAATAAAGAGATGCCCTTACAGATCCGGGATGAGCAAAATATGACCTCCGCACAGCCCCGGTTCAAATCGTTTGAAATATGTTTGTAAATAAATCTGTTTTAAATAAAAATAAAAATAAATTTGTTTCGTAAATAATTTTGTAAATAAATATAAAAAATCTTGTGCAAATAGAGTAACTGCGTCCGAGACAAGTAAGTTTCCAGAATACTCGACTCTTGAATTGATAGTCCTTTAACTGTCTTACCATTCGTTCTCCAGTTTCAATGTTAATAACACTTAGAACTCCTTTGTCTCCGGCTGCGAGAAGTAGTCCTCCGGCCGGAATACAGCTTATGGAGTTGTACATTTCCTACAATACACTAAGTAAATAGTATTTACATGTTATCAAAACTGTATTACTAATTCGTTTTTGGATTTCCCTTATTCGGTTCCACAATGTAGTTACTTACCCCATCGAAGCAGTCATATTCCTGACATGGCGGTACAAAGATAGAAGTTAATCCGGAAGCCTCAACTGCTAACCGATTCTGAAAGCAAATTAAAATAAATGAAACGTCAATTAATCTTACATTTTCCAATGAAATTCTGTATTTGAAGTCAGGTGTTGGATCAAAAGTAAGCGAAGATCCGGTTGCTTTAATATTAAGGAATGCTGTCGGAGTGTCACGTTGTCTTCTACCAATGAAGAACGATTTGCCTTCACTGAAATTACTTGTGTCTATAAAATTCTGATGTGAAATATATAATGTTTGCGTTGTTATAGTATAGTATAGTATAAAATTAGTAATTATATAGTATTAGTATATTATAATAGGGTATTCTAATAGTTTAGTTGATTTTTGACGGTTTGAGCTCACTAATTTTCAGGTTGACAGGCTGTTTAGCTGGTTTCCGAAAAACTTTTTAAAAGTAGCAAAAATAAAACTTTTGTTAATAAAATTAAAAATAAATGTTTATATGTTTATTTATTAATTAAATCACTATTTAATTTACCTAATTGCCAAGTTCCAATCATGTTGAATAATAGTTATCGTTTCTTCATGTTCCATCGTCATTATGAGGGTTTTATGGAATTTAGAAGATAAGCTTAGTATTATTTGTTTATTTACAAAATATTTATCTTATCTAACAGCTGTTATTTTCAAAATTTTATACGCCGGTTAAATATTTGGGCGGTATGCCAAAAATAGCCGTTAATGAAAGTCTACATGTGCGTTAGGGTAAGAACTGACTTGTTGTTAATGAAGCATGTCCTGTTGCTGCCCGAGCTGTTAAACCTGCCCGGCCTATTTTTTTGCACCTGGGCCGGGTCGGGGTAGGCCCGTTTTCAAGGCGTTTTCTGCAAGATCCTGGTTTTTCAGGAATTAATATCCAATTTTAGGTATTTTTGAAAAAGATTTTTTGAATTAGCCATTTCTCAGCACAAGGAACTCATTGAAAAATAACAAAACATAATGTTTTGGGGTGGATTAAAACCCGCGACCTCTCGCTCCCTAGTAAAGGTTCTTCATTTTCCTTATTGACTATAGTCGGCTGACTTCCCGGCCCGGCGTAAGATTTAGAACCCATGCCGGGCCGGGCCCGACCGGCCGGTTTATCAGCTCTGGTTGTTGAAAGAAGTTTACCAGATTTTGCTGGTGCAGAAATAACTTACAAAAAAAGAAAAGAAATAAGATACAAAAAAGCGCTCTTTAGCACAACTTCGTCAAAAATCACAAATTGTTTTCTACTGAAACTCCTAATTAGGTTTGGGCGTTTTGGACCGATTGAATATGGCTTCGTGCAGGGACGGGCCGGGCTCGGTTCCGGCGGGGTGGTGGGTCTCCTGAGTCTACTAGTAATATAATATATCGAATAAAGGTATCCAAAATAGTTCAAATGAATATAAAAATAAACCCGAAATAGTATAGGAGAGTACCTGTAAGTCTGTTTCCCATATATGAAAAGGAATAAAGTCTTTCGTTGGTTTCCAGTGCTACAGCAAAATAATGTGGATAACATTTCCGTTACTCTAAGAATGTATTCCATTCACTTCTGAAAGTCTCAGAAGGTCTTTCAAGAATCCTTCCATCGCCCTTTGTGTTTCTATATTCATTCATTCCGTCTAGTTTCCATTACTTTATTTTCTAACAATCTAGGAGCCGGTCGGAATAAAATGGTTTGTTAATAGACAAAATCAACTAAATCACAAAACAGAAATGTTCCAAAAACAATGCTTCCGGCGCAGTCTTCTGGAGAACAGCGGTGTTATACCGCTGATATTCAGTGGCCGTAGTATAGAAACGCCCGGGTGGGTGCAAGGACAGTTTTTAGCCTGTCCGGGCAGCAATTCGTAACTACTCGGGCAGCTAAAAACTGTCCGGGTGGGGGCCCGGTCGTTATAATTCTATGGCCACACAGGATGCTGCCTGGAATTCTAGCTATTGATACAGACTATATATAAATTAGTAATTTGTTTATTTTTCTATGTACATTACCTATTTTAGGTTACTGGCACTGGTGGCAAGGACTTGAGAAAAGCGACGGCATCGGTAGGTTTCGGGTTTGTGGGTTCATCCCAGGGCTGGAAAAAGGCCGGCCGGGCCGGCCCGGTCACGCCCTTTTCTCAAATTCGCAGCCCTGGTCCATCCTACTCTTAATTCTTCTATGCATTCTATTTTGGAAAAGGTACAGGACCTATACTTCAGTTTTACTTTTCGTCTTTATTTGCACTGTGATGCTTGCAAAGAAATCGCAAGAAAACTGTTAATAATTCATAAAGGAAAATGATCTTTCAAAGGGAAATTTCCAGAAAAATATGTTAGAAAAATAGAAAAATACTTACAATTTATATGTTCAACTAACAATACGTATTGTAAATTTTTCAGTCCGGAAAACCGAACACCAGCAAGCAATCGAACAAAAAAACAAAGGATGCTAAGGATAAAAAGAAAAAGGCGGCGAAGAAAACGAAAACACCGGAAAAGAAAAAGAAAGTCGAGAAAAAAACAAAGAAGAAGGTGGGTTACTGTAGTTAAGGTTAAAGGACTGGCTCGAGAACATAGCGCGGCGGAACCGGTATCAATGAGCTTTATTGAGTAAAAATCGTCTCATTATACGGTGGACAGGTGTTGTTTTCCGTATTCTGATCCCACTCTGGTCATATACGCATAGTCCAGTAAACTTATTTAAACTAAGCAGTTTAGGATGTAGCCGCAGTGCTTAGAACTACAATATGCCCTCCCACGTATAACCATTTTCGTTTCAGGACTCTGACTCTTCTAGCTCTAAATCGGACAAATCGGCCAAGACAAATAAGACCGTGGATCCGCCATCCGATCCTTCGGTTACTCTTAAACATCCTTCTGCTCCTAAAGAGGTATGAAAAAAGAATATTTATTCTAATCAGATTATTGATTTTTAGCCTCTTCCTGGTGCTTTGCAACAAGCTCCGCCCAATCCTGACGGATATTTCCTGCGTCTGATGAAAGAAGAAAGACCCGATCTGTTCAGCCCCAATTGTACAGTTGATGTAAGTAGAAGCTTTTAGTTGAACAGATATAGTCTATAACATAAAGAAGACTGTAGCGCGCGGTGTTGTGTATGGTTTGTAAAATCGCTCTTTCTCTGGCAAAATTTGAAAATCATTATATCGTTCGAGGCGCAATTTGTTGTTTCATGTTAGAAAAATATTGTACTAGTTTTTACGCAATTGCGCAAGTCTATGTATACTACCGCGCTCTGCGATCTTTTGTTTGTTATAGACTTTACACAGCACTACTATTGCCGGTAGTACTGAAGGAGATACCTCGGTTCGTTTCGCGCCCCAATTCAACACCAAATTTTGTGCACAATCCTAATATTTTAGAACAAAACTTACACTCTAGATGCCTAAGCCTATTTTTTATAGAGATAAATCATCCATAGATCGTTAGATATATAGATATTCTATGGAAAATAGGCTT
>JAQGAV010003080.1:0-13391 GCA_034691345.1 Phasmarhabditis papillosa | reverse complement strand
AACTCAGAATGTATATCTCTATCAATTAAGACATTAAAAACGAGAAACAATTTTTGAGTGTACCGTGCCTTTAATTACTCTTGGTTCTCACAATACAAAAGTTTAGTTATATGGGCTATTGCATACTAAGGCTCATTATAGCCCTTACATTTCCAAACTGTAAGCATATTGTTCCAATTCCGTTTTGAATTGATCCACATTCAGGAAAACAAGGTTTGTGGGAAACTTCAAAATGCAAATCTCTGGAAGGCGATAGGCAGTGCTAAAAACATATTATAGAATAGTCCCTTTTTGCAAAAACACATGTAAATAGTATTAACATAAAATAGAACATGTTTGATAACTTTAAAAATGAGTCATTCAACTCATTCTTACAAACAATTAGAATATTTCGAGGGGCGGATTTGAGGACTGGGAAAAGGCCGGCCCGTTTCTCAAACTTTCAGACTCGCCGGTGCTGACCCTTGAGATTCCCACTCTTGGTTGACATTTAAACAGAGCGAAAGACCTCTAATCACTCGCGCCTACTATACAAACAGGATCAGTTGCAAGCATCTCATGGAATAGCAAATAACAAAGAATTTCTTTTTTCAAATTATCCAAGGTAGAAGACATATTTTTATGACTTAATTAGGCTTTGCTTAAATTGGAATATTTAGATTATATTTATGCTTATTCTGTTTGTTGTTGCCTTGTTTTTATTTGTAATGTTTGTACACCCCTCGTTTCAATTGAAGTGTTTGCCCTCTTTCCATGAAACTCATTTTTTAAATGAATTCTAACATATCTTCCGAGAAAAGGTTTAACAAACTAAGCAATCCTGTCAAAAACTTAGGTATACCACCTGCTTGAGTTTTTTTGTTTGTTTTAAAGGTTGCGGTTAATTGTGTCCAGTGAGCTGTTGCCCAATAATGAGCACATTTGTTTTGTTGAAATTAGTTTTAATCCCTTTCTACATCCTTACCTATATTCGCAAAGTGGGCGATAGTAGTCTTTTAGTTCATTTTCTCTCAATTCACCTAGCTCAATCATATGGGCTCTGAAATATATCAATATCAGTCACAAAAACAACAATAAACCAACTTTAGTATAATTGTACAAACAGGTACATAATTATTTTTTTAATTATGTTATAAACTCAAACTGAAAAACCGGAGTTCCTGGTTTAAACGTAGTGTTTTAGTGGTATTGTTCATAACTGCCAGGTGTACTATCACCATTGGACATCCCCAATATCTTCCTTTTTTTATAAATGTTTGTTAGGTAAAGTACAAGTGTATGTACTGGGCTGTGCAAATGGTCCTGCAGTATGTACAGTGTTTTGTCTTTTAATTCCTCATAAGGTCGGATAAAATACAAAAAGAGTTTACTGGGTATATTTATATATAGAAGTCTAGATTATCTACAGTAAAATGAAACATCAGAAATGAAATGCACTGCATAATTCTAGTTTTATTTAATTTTTTTAGATATAAATAGTCAGATAATTATTTTCCAAACTAATATCAATGTTTAACATGTCTCAACTGTTACAAATCGCTGATTAACCAAAATCCGTTTTTACAAATATTCGTTCAACTCGTGTTTTTTCTGGGTGAAATGCAACAGTTGCCCCATCGCCGCGACACTCGAGCATATTTCCGGTGGATGACCACCCTGTCTGTTTAATATACAAATGAACTCGTAGACCACCCATGTTGAGTCCGTCGGCAAGGATAACCGGCCGCCGCCGATTACGCACTTACACATGAGAATCTCGCAGCGCCGATTCGAGATCTTCACAATCAGAAATTATCTGCTCTATATCGCATCGGTGCTTGTCTCAGACAAACTATTAACTCCTCGAGACAATTTATTTATAGAAATATTTTTATTTTTGATCAAAATCAAATAAAAGTTTAATCTACTTATTCAAAAATCTCACGTTTTTCACGATCTTGACAAGAGAGGGTGTAGAATTTCAAACGCGCGACAAAACCGACAATATCCGCTACATAGAGTCGCAGAAAGCCTTCCGGTTAAGCTCATTTTTTCATCGGTCTAACATTTCTAACATTAATTATAATTGTATGCTCTGTTTCGAAACCTAGACTAAGTCGCGGCCGGTATATTATGCTTGGTATTGCAAAATGTTGCCATCAATTGTTTTAAGGAACTGTTTTGCAATAGCGCGCAAGGAGTAAGGCTGGCGTGATGCAGTCTAGGTATTAAAACATACTATATTACTGTTTAGTATTCTATAAATTACTTTTTCAGTTGAAATGCTTCATTTACTGCTTTCTTCATTTTTAATTCAATCTACTGCTAGTTATGACTTTGTCGGTTTTGCCGATGATGGTTCTTGGGAGTGTGGCATCGGCCCGGTTACCAATACGCTTGCCTATATTGCTGCGCTACCAGTTAGTAAAACAAATTATGTTGGTAAGTTAGCGGATTGCTTTGGTAAAATAATCTGTATGATATTAAGACGTGAACTCTTGCTGCAAAGAACATGACTGGCTTATCGATGAGATGCATGTAGCTAGGGAAGAAGCTGACAGAATTTTCTGTGACTGTTTAGATTCACGCGATAGCTGGTAGGTCAAGAGGATATTGTTCAAAAGATATAAACTCATAAAAACCCAACAGCGATTATTTCGTACTATTTAATAGTAATCAAAATTTATTATTTTCACTACCAAAACGGGAAAACCAGTTAGCTTTCTTGGTCAGTGTATTTTTGAGGAACGATATTGAGTTAGCCTTTTAGGTACGTGCGTCACATCATAAAGCCAGCTTTTTGCAATCTGGTGAAGTTGTACACTTGGTTTGCCAGCTCATGGGAAGACAATGTGGCCAAAGAACAGCATGCGGTAACGGCGTCGTGGATGTCCTACCTTAGACCGGATAGATCACGAAGCGGTTACTAACCACATTTTTAGTTATTAAAACTAATTTCAAAGTAATTTACACTTATATATGCTTAACCTATATATGAGTGATACTCATAATTTTCGCTACCCATTACTTCAGTCTCGCTTTCTTTCTGTCTTTGTTTGACTATTGTCAGGGTTTTGTTTATATGCGTTATTATGAATTATTATTGTTCTAAATTATTGACTAAACTTGATTTAACTTACGCTTGCATTTTGTATACCAGAACAGCAACTGCAAACAGTACACCACCCATTAAACCCTCGACAACATCCCAACAAATGGTCGATAACATTGTTACCAGAAAAATGACCTAAATGTTCTACTAAACATAGTTATAAAACAACGTATACTTAAAAATTCTAGAATATAAATAACTAGTATCATTCTATTGATTAGATAATACAGTCAAATTCAATAGCTGGGTTTCCAGACCAGTATTCTGGGAAGAAGAGGAACTAATAAAAAAGAATGGTAAATCGGTGGATTTGCAGTAATTTCCGTAAAAGTTCATTCATTTTCATTTAAACACATTTTTGCCCAGGATACTATGCTGGAAACCTAGTTTTTGATACAGACTATAGTACATTTTGATATTTATAAACACTGGGAAGTAACTTACACAATCTGACTTGTTAACTCTCCATAGATATGGTATTATTGTCATCTGCATAAACATTCCTTTTAACGCAACAATAATGATACAAGAGAGGAAACACTAAAACCATATATAACTTGTATTAAATGCTTCAACCAAACCATTGGGAGGACTGCCATGAATGGTCCCAACCAGAATATCACTGAGAGGAGAAGTGATGCCGAGAAAACGGTGGCTAGCTAGAAATTTAAATTCTTAAACAAATGTTTTAGATCAAGATTAAACTGTGTATATAATATATATAACCTGGGAGATCGGTATTTAAAAATCTTTAGTTATAAACTATTTGACATAAAAGAAAGAATATGTTTTCCATATAAATAATATGAATATCTACCGTAGTTGATATCACACAGAAGACTAAATGTTTTCACATATATATATATATATATATATATATATATATATTCAGTTTATATTTTACCTGTGTTTTTGTTCCTGCAGCCTCATACACTAAAGTTCTGGCAAGCGCTGTCGAAGATGGCCAGACAGGAAATAATGAACTCAGACACTCCATAAATCCAAGAGCATAAAATTCCTGGAACTTTCCGTTTTTCAATTTTCGTATTTTCTTAGTCTGACTTGTTTAACATCAATAGAGTAGCCATGTTTCTTTGAAAATAACTTCCCCATTGAAATAGTAACAACGACAACAACAATAGCTATGGCCACGGCATCTTGGTAGAAATAGGGGAAAATACCAACATTCGGCAACGAGGGGATGGGAATTCTGTAATCGTTTTTGTTTTTCAAAATAAATATTTAGTTAAACTAATAGTTCATTTACGAATGTGATAAAATAAGCCAGTCGTTGACCCAGATGTTTGAAAAATGCATTGTTGAAATGTTTTCTATCAAGTAGACTGTATTTTAGGTACATTTATATTGCTATTGTTATTTCCCCTACCGTTTAAGCGAGTGATAATAGTAAATTTTAGGAATTAAATTGTGTAAATGGTGATCATTTCCCTAAAAACTAGATTCCTCTTTAAATCATTTTCTCACCCTGTCTGAATTGATCCTATCGTTATCACTTGGTAATTCCCAGCAAGGTCCAAAACTCGCGATAATATTATTCCGATAACCATCTGCAAAGTTTCTAATCAGTTTATAGTGTTGTCTTTAAAAGTGATCCCACTAAAAGCACCTGAACTTTGTCTGAACTATTTTGTTTTACTTTTTTTTTTAAAACTCACAAGGATGAGTTCCCACGGTATTGGTAGTTTAAATTTCTTCTTGATTATGGGGTTTAGGTATTCTTTTATACTGAACAATATAGCTATAAAGATCAGTGAAATGCCAAGTGTTACATAGTTCACTCCTGACAAACTATTATAGAGAGAGAATACACTCTAAAAAAATTATTAATGGATTGATAGTAGTTTGAAACTTATGTTGAAATTATGTTTAACAAAGACTTCGAAGGAAAAAATACAGTACCACTTTGTCATTGTGGATTAGCTTTTTCACGGTAAAACTGAAAGTTTTTGAAAATGTAATATCGTTTTATCTGATAGTAATTTTGCTCAAATCTCACTTTGAACAGTTTTCCAAATCCTAACTCCCGCGGGAGTTTAACACCAATAATCTTGTTCAGCTGAGCTACGAATACATGAAATGCAGCACCGGTAGTGAATCCCGTAATAACTTGATCCGATAAAAGCGAAGTCATGCTGTCCATACGGAGAATAACCATAACTATCTGAAAAATCAAACATTTCAGATGCATTTATTAGTCCGATAATCGAAAAAAAGTGAAAAAGTGAAATGTTAAACTCTTTAAAAGGTAATGTTTAATTTAACTAAAGCCCACCTGTACTATACCAACTAGAAGCGTCAAAGAAGTGATAACTTCGGTGGAAATCTGACTTGTGAGATCAATATCTGAGAATTCATCAAGAGTAATATTTCGAATATTCATTAATTCTTCCGTTACTCGGAGATTACAACTGCCTACCATTAGACTAACTACCGCAAATACACCTAAAAGGGTAGGAAATGATTTAAAGTAAGAAGTATGATACCTAATGAAACGTGAGGAGATGTACCGAATAACATGTAAAATAAACCGGGAAATAAAGATGTATAAAGTCCATTTATCGGTTTAACACCAGCAAGCGAGGAGTAAGCCATGCCTGAAAGAGAATGAATAAAGATGTTACCAATAGACTAGTTAATTGAGTTTATACAGTCTCAAGAACTAGGTATCCAGCGCAGTGCCCTGGGGATAGCGTTGTTATATAAAAATGAACGGAGAATCTATGGATTTAGAATACTTTTCTTCAAGAGATATTATTATTGCAACATCGCTCCTCCTCAGGATACTGCGCTAAAAACATAGGTCTTGCAAAAGACTATAGTCGCGGCGGCCAAGGCTTATGCAAGGTTATACTGTACGAGCTGCACATTACATTGGAGCGCGGCCGAGCTATGGTGCGCGAAAACGCGGACAAGTCAATGATGCAATGTGCAACACCAAATCTAACTTATCTTTCTGAAACAATTAATTTATATTAATGAATATAACTATTTCGCGCTTCTTATATTGGTCACTCAGACCTTTAAATTACATAACCTTTGTCCGCCGACTATATAGTCATTAACGTTATAAAATACGCTAAAAAAGGATCTCTTACCTTGCGGTACATGCATAATTCCCACCGTCAGTCCACCAATCATGTCGTTCAACAGATTTTGTTTAATATCATAATTAGGCAGCCAATTCAAGATGGGAATAAAACTTTTGACTATTTTGCCAAGCGATTTCTTAGCGGGTGGCATTTTTCTGTTTTTTGCAGAATGAGCAGCTTCCTGTAGGCCAAAGTTTTTATCGAATGCAGTCTAAGATGAATATGCTATATATAAGCTAGTAACTGTTAGAAAGTGTTTTCAATGATATCTCGAACAAGTGCAACAAAAAGAAAAAAGAAATGTTGCTCTTACAGAAAAGCAGACGCTCACGACTGTTGAGACAGGGGTTGTGTGCAGATGATGATATCATTTCAGAAAATAAACGAAAACTGGTCAATCTGATTTTATTGTATAAACAAACACAATAGACTAATTATTGAATTGGCATTAGAACTACCGTTGTACTGGTACTTTCATTCAATTTTATAATATTTGTATAATATTGGAATCAGAAGTTTTAATTCATATGTATGTTGGTTGGTTACCTGGTTTAAATCGTTACCATCTTTCAGACGTTGTTTTTCTTTGCCCCATAGTTGATTCATCGACGACTAAATATAGATTTGCAAAATATATTATAATAACATGAACATATTGTAAGACTTTAAAGAAACTGAGTAGATTACGATTAATTCGAGAATTCTGATAAGAATTATGTGGTCATGAGGTATTTTTAAGAGAAGAGAGTGTCAATTTGCTATAGAGCTCCAAGAACGCTCAATGAACGATCAAATTGCACAGTTGCAGCATGCGCCAGACAATGGTAAATGCAATTTACTATGCATCACGAGCTAGACTTCCTGCAAATTGTTATTACAAAACACCGCTGCTACTACATAAGTACTTACAAAATATTATTAAGTTTAGAAGACTTTGCTTATTTTGATGTAGGACCTATGGCCCATTTGAACGCATAGAAGCGACCTCTCCCTGGAGAGAAGAGAACTCAAAAATCACAGAGCAACAAACATATTTTAGAAAATTGTGGGAGTGTAAAAACGAGATTCACTCAATTATGATAATATTAAACTAAGCATATGTTATTAGTTACCATAAGATGCGGTTTCTTATTTCTTGATGTTGAGATTCTTTGCGGGACGTGTCAAAAACTCTGCAGCTAAACGTGAAATCTTATAATAATTAAATTGATAAACGGTGGAGCACATGCATGACGTAACGGAGCGGTGAGAGCAGTGCATGTTCTCAGGCAGTTGGCTTTTAATCAATATCAGCCACTGCTGGGCTCGGATCATCACCTTAATCAGGCCAGCTGATAACATTTGTACAAAGTCAGTCGAGAAACATCTAGAAAACATCTACGCGTTCTACTTTATTCAATTCAATTTTTATTTTTATTTACAAATTTCTAATGTTTTACATATTAGTTTCGTGTTTTGAGTACAATTATTTATTGACTAAAATCTGGATAAAAACAACATTGAGACTCACATGGTCCTAGACTTCATATACAATGGGCAAAATGAAAATACTACAAGGAACGGCTAAGAGAAAGGTGCACCCTGATTTAAAGATAGAGAAACAGATAGAGAAATTGAACATGATAACAGTCCTGAATGTAACCTGGGAAACAAAAGAGCCGAGTGTTTCAAAAGATTCTCAGTAGCAAACAAGCAACAACAACCAAAGTTCAAGCGAATTGAAGAAAAAATAATAGAATAATACAAATATGAATAAGTGTTGTTCCATTAGTGAAGACAGTAAAAACGCAGCGCAATTAGAAGAAGAAGAACATTCTACCAAAGTCATCCCAACCTATCTATCGAGCGTAGTTATATAGCAGAAAGTAAAGCAGTTCATTCTAAGAGCTAAGAAACCCTCTTTTAGTAAGTTATTTAAAATGTTATTAAATCAGGCCAAATGCACAAAAATTCTAAGTTTTTCGAAAAAAGACAGCATTTTGTTAAAATTGCCAGGCTCATAGCTCTTCGGACGAACGACTGTCATACTAAAACAGACACTCAATAAAATACTTTAAACAAATAATAAAGGAACTGAGCTTCTTCATGAAGTCTTCTATCTTAGTTTTGCCTTAATCTGACCGCTTATAAGATTATTGAAGTAATACAGAAGATATATGTGTTGTATAGATCCGACTAAATGACGATGATGATTAATTTGTGTTACACGTTAACGGCTAATTGAGCTCGTGATACTGCACATTGAGCATATATATCTTTGGCTAACAATTCTATATACATGATAATTCTTGTAAAATGATAATATAAACAGAATCTAAAGGAAAATACAAAAAAAAAATAAAAAGGTCGCGGCTAAACAAGGTAGAAGGCTCCAAGTGCCGCGAACGGCCGGTTCACATATAGAACAATGACTTCCTGTTCTGAAAATCAACGTTAAAGAGGTTTTCTGAGTAATTTTACCGTTTACAGTTTTACAGTTTTACAGCTTATTTAATTTTGTAGTTAAGATCAATGTGCACATCTTAGTCATTTGTTTGGTCACTCTTAGAAATTTTTAAGCAATGACAGATATAATTTTTGTTTCTGGACAGTCCATATTTTGTTATCTTACCTTAATCATCAAGAGTGATATCGCGGAAGAGTTGTCCCATTGATTCATTGTGATAAATACGTCTGATGGCCTCACACAACATGAGCGAAATATCGACTGTTTTGATCTTGTGGCATCTCATCTTCTGAACCTCATGAGGAACCGTGTTGGTTACAATAACCTGTATTTTTAAGTAAATATAAATCTTATTAATAAATAATTTATAATGCTGCTTATCGACTAACCTGTGTGATTGGTGATGCTTCCAACAGAGCGGGAGCATCCGAGCTGAGAACTCCATGAGTTGCAAGAACATAAATCTTGTAGGCTCCGCGCGATTTAAGTACCTCAGCAGCTGCTACGAACGACTGTGCATCGTCAATTATATCATCCTAAAAACTTGTTCAATGTAACATTTATTGAGTCAGATTATCTATTGTTTGTATTTGTAAGTATTTACATTTAGAACATATTTTAATGAACATATTTTTACATTGTAAATTTTAGACTAGGGAATTCGTGCGCTTTCGATTATTTTAGAACCGTACCACCATAATAGCAATGCGTCCTCCAACATCGCCAACAACAGTGAGTGGGGGCTTCTGTTTTGGTTCTTGAGCTAAAAATAGACATTATGATAAGCTACGGTAAAAATAAACAAACATGGGAATAGCTCAAAAGGAGTGTAAGTAGAGTTGGGTGGTGGACTTTGACGACCATCTTCGAGACCGGATTCTTCTGAGTCCTTTTGTTCTCCGTGGATGACTGCTACGCCTGCAAATATGACACTTAAAATCATGCAATACAAAGCTAATCTGTTCACAAAGAGAAACACTGTTTGTAAATAAGGACTCAACCAGAAATTACCGCATAAAAGCATCCACGGAAACACAAGCCAATTTGGGTGACCCTTGCTTTTTACTAGTTTTTATAAAGTAGAGGGTAAAATAAAAAAGTGAAAGTTAAAATACGTGCTAAGTTTTCAGTCAAGAAACAGAATTGTGCAGGTCGTCGATAAATACATAGATGAAAACGGATTTAAACACAATTGATAGTGAAATAGTGGACAGATAATAGAAACATACAACAAGTTCACTATGCGCCCTTCCGTGCTGTGGCTCTTTATTTAGGGAACAATTTAAAATCGAGGCGGGTCCGCAATATAACAGTAGCTCGGTGTAATCAATTTTGTCGTTAACATCAAACTTGTATAACACCAATGGTACTTTAATTCCGAACCACAGCTCTAGTTATTAAAAAGAAAAATAGCTATAGCTAGAAGTATCTATGCGCCCAGATTTCGTAGAGTTTTTGAATACAAAAAACTGCAAAAAAGGCAGGAGAGCGAGCGTCATACCCCACAGTCACGGGTGACGCCTACCTCAGACCCGAACAGGGATCTTTGAATGAACAAACTCACAGCCTGAAGGGAAGATTAAGCAAATCGAAAGGTAAAGTTAAAAGTTTAAATAATATGTACAACAACAAAATTCATACCAAGACGAAGACGGTCTGCGTACGATGTGGCCTTGTTCATAACACCTGGAGACTTGGCCACAATAATGGCATTCTTGTAGTCGGGAATCTAAAAGTTTACTTTAACTGCAAAAAGACTATAGGTTAATACATATTCTTTGATGTATTGGAGAAGGAACGGGGATGCACGTAGGTTGTCCACAGGAATTGAGAAAAATCCTTGAATTTCCTTCTTATACAGATCCAGAGACACCAAACGTGAAGCACCTAAACATGAAAAATGGTAAATAATTTAAAGGCAAGAAATTACCGGCTTTGCAAATCATCTCCGCGATTAACTTCATGGGAATTGAGGAACGACGGAGCATTCTGCACTGTTTTGAGTATGGGAGGTATGGCATGACTACCGTTATCGTCTTGGACATAGATGTCTTACAAGCATAAATAAGAATTAGCAATTCCATCACATCATTGTTAACATTTCTAGAATATTAAAGTATATATTAAAAGTAAATTGCACATTATTTAAATATATTGATTTATGTTTATAAAACAAAGTGTATGTTGTGAGTTTGTGAACCTACTTGGAGCCACTTTGCAGAATGAAGACATGTTTACCACGAACAGATTGCTTAATATCAACCGAAGTTTCTAAAATATGAGAATAACATATGTTTGAAACGTAAGATCTTATACCTCTGTTAGTTTTATTGTAAACAATGGCGTCTCCTAAGCGAATACCCATACGGCTAAAAGATAATTTATGCAAACGTCATGGGTATAATAACAAACTCCGAAACAAGACGAGCCAGTTCTGGATGAGAGTTTCCAGACAAAAGCACCATTCCGCTGCTCTCATCAGCTTTGTAGTTTAGACCCGCCATCTGAATTTTCTTCAATTTATTTAAAGTTAACAACCTTCTAAAGTTAAGAATCCTCTATAGAGAAGGCAAATACTGTCATGCAAGTAGAATGGAACTATTTGGTATGGTGATAATTTATTGAAGATGGCTTATTGGTGTAAAAATAACAATCTGATGATCTTTTATTTTACAGTGGACAGGGGCCGTCTGCGACGACCATAATCAATTAGACCGCTCGCGACGCGCTGCTTTTGAACAGAGCATAACGCCGAATGCTGATAAACCAAAGTAGCAAATACTAACAGTTCATTTATTTCATTGAAAAGAAGCTGAAAAATAAAGAAAGAACAGCAAAGATGTCAATGGTTCATTGAACAGTTGACGTGATTATGAGTAACTTAGAACTAACTGTACGAAATATATACAATTTGTGAAGGGACCTGTTCATGCAATGAGATTCGATTATTTGTTAGAAAGTTTTTATGAATTATCTAGCTACATAGTATTTGAATACAAAATCTAAGTGAAAAAAGGGCCAGAGCAAAACTGAAATTTTTTCGGCGAAACTATCTCCTTCCCAATCTAGAATGGGCATTATAGTTGTTAAAAAATGACGGTAACTTCTCGTTGACGATTGGATTCAAATCGTAAACGATGCCATTTTCGTCCATCATCTGATCCACCAGACTCTCCTGACCGATTTGCTTTCTCTAAAAAAATACACTTATTGTTGAATTTAGATATTGTTAGCTATTAAAGCAGGCAATCGATAGTTTAAACAGACTGTTACATTTGTGTTAAATATATAATGTTTTGTTTTCAATGATATTTCAGCCAATTGTATTTGAATATATGTCCTAAACTTAGACTTTCTTACCCAGTCGTCATCTCCTCTCAAGTGCATTACAGGTCTAAAACGGGTGTTAGCCTGGCCTTGTCTTCGTAGTTTTGCCCTGTCTGAACGATATGCATCCAACAACGAAATTGAACTCACAACTAAACACAATATAAATGTTTCAATATTCTATAAAGTTCAGTTTATTTACAGGCGAAATACAAGAATTTAATGAACGTACCATTGAAAATGATGCAGATAAACGTTAAGAGCGGTAGAAAATTCATAGTTGTTTCTGAAAATTTGAAATGTTATCTATATTATTATTGATAATCATAGTGTAAGAACAATTTGTCCGCCAACAATACAAAAAATGAAAAGGTAAAACAGTTGGTTCACTTTTGAAGAAGAAAGAAGCAATGAGACGACGGGTTAATGACGTAGTGTATGGTAGTCTCTCGACTAACAACATTTCAACCTTTACAATAAAGCAAATAAATATTCAAAGATTCTAAAATTAACATTTCCAAATGCTATCAGTTGCCTTATACACATTATTCTGAAACATGAAGCTCAAAAAGTACTCTCACATTGAGGAAGTCGGCAGAAATAATTAGATTGAAATAAGGTATATTTAGATGTATTTAGAAGATATACAAATTCTCGAGTTCACACCTTTCTCGTACTTTTATTCTACAGAGGAAACGTAAAGGAAAAGGCGTAACTGAAAACGTTGTCGCTGGCGCTTGTAATACGAATGCCGTAACAGAAAAAAAGACCAATTAAAAGGCAACGACCCTGTAATCAAGAAAACGTCACTGTCACTCAAAAACAAATCGGTATCAATTAAGGCAGTGGTGGGAGTTTCCGGGCCCGACTCGGCCGCGTCGAACTGTCAAAGCCTCAGTCCCTGCAACTCCCACCGTTGAGTTGAACTTATATGAATTGTTGCTAGTTACTGTAAACATTATTACCTAAGAAATTTAGAAACAAATTATCAAGTAAGAAAACAAAATATGTTTATGAAGAAGGAAAGAAGTAGGAATGATTTGTGTAGTTAGGTTCGATTTGTTACACTGAATCTACTCTCTCAACTGTCATTGATGAAGGTCGTTGTGAAATTTTGTCTAAAATTGTCTTACCAGGGGAGTGTTTCAACTTAAGGTGACCAATCAAAAATCGGTCGACGTACGATTGTTAAGTTTGAAAATAAATATATTTTGTCCTTTTTCAATTTTGCAACGGACCGCGCTGAGCCGACTTACAGCCCCTCAAAAATTGCAAATTTGAAGCGCCGAATAGTCTACAGTTAACTAATAACAGAATTTAGAGTTAAGTAGAACAAGACTGCTTGGCGCAATGGTAGCGCGTTCGACTCCAGATCGAAAGGTTGGGCGTTCGATCCGCTCAGTGGTCAAAATCTTTT
>JAQGAV010003079.1:0-13392 GCA_034691345.1 Phasmarhabditis papillosa | reverse complement strand
CTAAGTCTCATGCAGGAGTATACGGTACTAACTGCAAATTTTATTGGAGCGCGAAACGCGGAATAGTCAATTATGCAATGTACAACATAACATCTAACTTATTTTTCTTAAACAATTAATTTATATTAGTAAATATAACTACTGTGCACGATTTAAATTGAGCATTTAGACATTTAACTTATATATCGTTTGTCCGCCGACTATAACTAGTTTTCCAGCATTATTATGTTTGGTAATTGAAGAAGGATATTGTTTGCCGATATCTCGATATCTGGTTGATCAGTGGCCGTATTCACCAACGTTCCCAAACGGGAAAGGTAACGCATATTCCCGGCGGAAACGGTTTTCATTCCCGCTACTAACACTTGGGAATAATAATCGTTCCCGGGAAGAGAATTTTGAATGCACGGGAACGGACGGGAAGTTGATGAATACGATTTTGCCGAGAACGTTACCGCGGGAAGGTTTTCGTTTCCGTTCCCGTGACGGGAATATTGGTGAATACGGCCACAGAAAGGAATTACAAGTTACTCAACGCTGAAAATTTTTATTCTACCATAAAAATATTCAGTTTCTTTGATAACAGGGTGAAAACTTGGTTCTTACATACTAAATAAACTTTAGAAATCCTAAGCAACGAGGCTCAGCCCGGACAGCTGTCCTTGGTTAAGGGGATCCAGCTCCAACCTCCCAAAGTGTGCACTTTTTGTCGCTGAAATTTAATCATCATGTTGATACAGTCATAAAATTGTTGAGCCCGTGATTGTTATTAGGTCACAAAAATAAATGATCCGCAAATGCAATGCTTTGTTGGTTCGAAAATCAAGACGAGGGAATAGTTTTACTTTGCGCTAAAGGAAATGTTTCGAAAAGTTGGAAAGTGTGAAGAGATAGTCCGTTTTAGTATCTTGTAGGTTAGCATTAAAAATTAAAATCACAAATATAGACATTTTGAACAAAGCAAATCAGTGAAGTTTAGGAATGGACTGGGTAAAATGGAAAATATGAAATCTTTCAACTTTTAGTTAATATCGAATAGTTGTTTAGTCTCAGTACGAAGATGGTACCTATTAATTGGAAAATTGGAAATAAAATAAGCATGAAGCTTTTATATAAATGGACTTTGTGCTTTTCAAATTTCAAAGCAGCAGTTTTTCTGCTACTGAAGGCAGTCTGCCCACTGATCGTAGTCTAGAAACGCCTGGGTTGGTGCCCGGACAGTTTTTGGGTGCCCTTGCGTTTCTGTACTATGGCCACAGGAGCAGGGCATTTTTTCCCCACCGCAATCGAAAACACAATTCACATAGCGAGCCTACAAGCTCTCAATTCCTGTCCGCAATACGTTCTCAAAATGAATTTCCAGCATCAATTTGGCAGAATTTCCATTCCAACAGCTACCTAATTGTATACACAAAAAGAAATTCTTAGTAATTCTCAACTAAATACAAATTTAATCTCAAAATGATTCCGTAACCCTTGGAAACGGAGGAAAAACCAGTGCAGGTGCTTAATTTAGCGGAAAAAGCTGACGGGATACGGTAGCGAATGAGTAATAAGTAATAAAACTGAAGCTGGTGTGTGAAATATTTGTTATCAGGAAGGAAAAAGTGTCACAATGTAATAAGTAAATAAAAATGGCACATGAAATGGGGTGAAATGAATGTCTCGCCACCGAAGGTCAGTAGTTCAGTCTTTGGAAAACATTTATTTTTGAAAGGCCTGTTTGGATGAATTGTTTAACTAGGTAATAAACAAATCGGCAACAGAGAGCACAGTCAGTTTCGCCAAGTTCAAAGCCAACCATCAAAACTGGAAAAAAATGTTCCTTCAAGGGCAAAAACAAATGTTTCGTTATTGAATAAATACTGTAGTAATTTCCAGACATAATATTTCTGATACCGCTAGTTGTAATAATCTGATTAATGAATTAATACCAAGAGTAAAAGTTATGGATCTGTTTATTAGCTGCTACTTGTAGACTACTTGTGGATAAGAAGAGAAAACTTGTGGATAAATTCTGGTCCCGGAAGACGAATGTTACGATCGCCCAACATGGCTCGCCTCGCCCTAAGGAAAGCAGACAGAGCGAATTCAAATGGTAAAATCTAGATGCTAATTTCCTGGATTATTTAATTAAGAACTTCATTTTCATTTATATATTATTAGAAAGGCAATAGTTCGATCTATGCAACCGAGTTTTTTTTCAAATGATTTGGTTAAAAGGTTTCAGTCAAAAATTAACTTTAATTTCAAAATAGGAGTGTGATTTCCTTTAGATTTCCACAGTCCTTTAATTCCACAGTCTCAGTTGGCGGGCCGTGCCAACGAGACTATTGAAAGTAGACATGACCAAATCCGTTTACTCTTCCCCAAACTGAACTTCTCTAGTTTGATTTTTCAAATACTCACAGCAAATCAGAACAGATCAGCAACGAATCGCAAATGTTATACCAGCCATCTCATATTACTTATATTACTTCCGAGAGATAGAAGTAATGTACTCTTATGATTCCGGCAAACCGACTTCTAGCTGCCCCAAAGATGGAAAGAATAACAAGAAAACCCGTCATCTGATATGCATTGAAATACGGAATAAAAAGTTTAAAAAAAACAAAGGTTACTCCAGTCATATTACTTTTTAATTAATTGATAACGCGTTAACATTCAACTCAAATTTTAAACCCGGGCTAACCTTCCAATTCATTTATATAAATAGCGCTATGCAGACGTAGAGATTCGATTTACTCTTTCTAGGCATTGAATTAGGTGCTATTCATGGGATTCTGGGGCGTGAATGGGAATCCGGAAGCGAAAAGTTTGCCAAAATATATATAAGGAAAATAGGGTTGTTTAGCTAAGAAGTTGGTGGAGATTGACTGAAAGTTTGGTAAATCGACTTGTAAAAGAAAGCTATATAAAAGATACCTAACATGAATTACTCAGGAATAGACAAGTGCGAGGGGTTCAGAAAAAGAAAAATTGGAAAAAAAGAATTATCGAAGAGTGTTGAGTAGATAATTCGTTGGAATAGTTTTGAATTCTACAGAGGGAAATTTTCTAATATCGAAATCTCACAGATATTTCAGATATTCATATATTGATCTATTTTTTCAAAAAGGCACCAATCACTACTACATTTCAAGAGCAGCCATACATTTTCAAAATATCTGAAACATTTATTTTCGCAGGCAACCAGTCGGAGTCGGATTCAAAACGAATTACGGACTGTAGAAAATAATTTTCAAGCCAAAACTGCTTGTACGCAATTGCGTTTGGCTTGTAAATAATTTTCTAAACTCCGTTATTCGTTTTGAATCCGACCATATCATATTCTAAGGAGACGCTCGACACTTTGAAATTGTTTGTTTTGAGAAAACTTACAATTTGTTATTGTTATTGCTTACGAAAACTGGCGATACTATAATCTGTTTGATTTCTTATTACTGTATAGTTTAAAAAAAGCAAAAATATGGAACTAGGCGAGTCAAGCACATCAATTATGCCATAGGTGCACTGTCATCAGACCTTCCAGAGCCGGGCCGGGCGCGAGGTCTGTTTTCGGCAATCACACGGGCCCGGCCCATTTGAGAAGCCTGTTATCCACGAACTTTCTGTTGGGGAGCTCTCAGCCGTTTACTTCTTTTTCACACAGAAACCAAAACCGCTTCCAGCGGGCTCATTCTGAGCGCCTCACGTTTCCATTTAAAATCAGGAAAAGGTGGATGGCTCCTTGAATTGTTCCTCGATTGGGCCTGCCAGAAAACATACTATTTTTGACCGTCAATTTTGCAATTCTCTTCAAAATAGTGTCGCTTTCGATAGTACTGTTCTCTGAGAATCACCGGCGATTCGGCACCGGGTATAGTACCCTTATATGGTCCATCTCAAGACCTAGGTTTCCAGCGCGGTATCACAAGCGGGGTGCACTGTTCTATAAAATGAATGCAAAGTCGGTCGACGTGGTCCGTTTTCTCCAAAACTACATTCATTTTATAGAAGAGTGCACCCTGCTTGTGATACCGCGCTGGAAACATAGGTCTTGAGATAATAAACTATAGTTCTGTCCCTGAGAGTACCCATATATAATTTTAATAACCAAAAGTGATACAAACTAAGTATAAACATTGGTTTCTGCATGAAATAAATATACGCAAATACACAAAAGATCACACTACTAAATACCAAGATAACCAAAACAATAAAGTTTGTAAGGATTCCCATATCCGATGAGAGGATTCTGTTTTTGTTAGTTTCATCTTAATAAAAGCGAAATGTTCTAGCATTTTAATATTGGAGGCAAAAAGTAATAAAATTTAGATTTGAGACAGCCGCAAGTGAGCAAAGTAAACAACAACAATAAGTGATCTCTGTGTCGAAAAATTTGAGAAAATAGCGAGAAAGGAAATGTTTTAAACATTTGGATAAACCGTAAATATCAATGGAGATAGTGGACTTCCATTTTCACCACATAGGATTAAAATGATTTTTGGAGCTTTGAAACTGTAGATGTTGCATCACATACAACTTATGTAAAACTCTTCACTAATAGAAAAAACATGTAAATATTACATTTATTCAAAACTTTACGTTTTTGCTCCATTAGCTCGCCCTGGAACGTTATAAAGTCAAATCTATAGTGTGATTCAAGATGACTAATGGAGTGTTACTTGCGTATTTTGAGGAAATGTTGAGTATATTTTCGTTTTTCGAATACTTTCAGAGCCATTTTCAACGAGATTATTTTTAACACTCTATTATTGCTCTCGAATCAGACTATAGTTATACCACAAAGTAATAAACGAATATTTCAACGACCAATCAAGGTTAAATGCATAAGTACTAATAAAGCAAGCACTCAAAAAGAAAGAATAAAATAATTTTAACTTAATCACATTCGAGATTTGCTGAAATACTTCTAGAGGGGGCCGGCCCCAAGACCAAACATTGAAATTTTTGCTTTTTAGGAAAATAACAATATAAGTAATGGTTGGGAACATTTTGAGTGAGAATGCTCCCTTCCCCCTGCTAGAGGCTCACCCCCCTCAGAGTATCGATCCGGCGAGAGAGCAGGATATACCATAAGGGAGGCGGAGAATGCCGAGACAAATTCCTCTTCGATTACAGAGTTTTCAGCCGGTATTGCTTGGGGGGGGGGGGGGGGGAGAAGAGTCTGGAGTTCATAGAGGTCGACGGGATTTTGGGTGGGATTGGTGGAGCTGAAGATTTTGTTTTTATTTGGAATGTTTCTGGCAAAAACAAGTTTTAAAAGCTAAATGTTCTAGGAAATTTGATACGCATTGTAAGCATTTGAAGGCCAGTGGCAGGGTTGTGAATTTAACGGGCCGGCCGCGCCGTGGCCGAAAATTTGAGAAACGGGCCGGCCGCGTCGTGGCCGAAAATTTGAGAAACGGGCCGGCCCGGTCCGGCCTTTTCCCAGCCCTGACCAGTGGTTTTACGCCATATAGTGAGCTAGTAACAGTAGGTCCAAAAATAACAAATATGATAAGAGCATAGAGTGGGTAAGATTTGTGTATTGAATTCATAACATAATGTAGATGTTGAAGCTAAGATCTGAAAATGTTACAAGGAAACTACTAGAAAACTACAGAAAAATGCATTATTAGTAAAATTTATATAATAATAATACAAATTATTATTGTGCAGCCCAGATAGACCCAAAAGGCGTTAATGCGTTGACTGTTTCAGCCCGGTGGTTCAGATGGCAGAGGTGCTCACCTTTTCGGTATAGAAAGAACGTCCAAGACGACTCCAAGACGAGTTTGTTATTATTATATTAATAGTTTGATGACATAAGAAAAGAAAAGAATTTATCTCATTTAAAGCGGTATCAAATCAGTTGGAAGTAAATAAATTATAGTTCAAGGTTGTTGTGAAACCATTTGTATGAACCGGTATACCTGTCAATTGTTGCCAATTGCGTTTTGCAATAAAGGGTAATAGTTCAATTACCGTAGTAACGAATTAAAAAAAATCTGGGAACCCAGGTACGATCGATAATCATGCCAGTAACTAAAGCCAGATCTGATTATCCGACCTGCCCGGCCCGGCCTAACCTCCAAAATTTCTGGCAGACCGGCCCGGATAACTAGCTCTGACTAAAGCTCATCAATTCTTGAAACATTCAAATTTAGGCATGTGAAAACCGGAACCGTAAAAAGCCAACAAAAGTTGACAATTTCAATATAATTTTACTCTTAAAAGTATGAAATTGCCCGAAAACCAAATTTTGTCTTACTGAGTTTACAACTTCCTAGCGATCGTTTTTGCGATGCAACTCTGAAATTTGAATGGGCGCGCGCAACTTTGGAATACAATTTCTCGAAACCTATGAATTCACAATATAAACATGCTTATTTGATAATGATCAGCAAAATTAGCTCTATTTTCTGAAATTAACATGAAAAATCCGCGTCTAGGCACTTTAAAGGCAATGTTCAGTAAGAAAGCAACAACTAACTAACTAACTAGGTTCCGGGTGGCAAAACATTACTGAAATAGATTAGAGAACCTATAGTCCATCAGAGAGAGCGCAGACATTGGCATCTGTTGTGAAATGTAAGAACTTCCGCGGTCTCTCAGTCAGTCACTGACGACCCCCTACTGTGATAAATCGGAGATTAGCTAGTTTTTGTGGATTTATGGGATAATTAAATGGAGGTACAGTCAATCGGCAGAAGCAAACTATAGATATATATGAACCTAACAATATTCTTCTTTGAAAAGCAATTAGTAAAAGAAAAGTTAAAGTTATGAAAGTGAAATGTTCAATTCAGGACAGGGAATTTTACGGGCCTGCCAGCACAGACGGGATTTCAAAAAAATCAGCCCGCGCAGGGCTAATTTTTATGAAAAAATCGAGTGGTTTAGGTGAATATTTTGATAAATAGAATCCAAAAACATCAAAAGGTAAAGATTGTTGCACAATTTATTGTTAATGCCGAAAAATAGCACTGAAAACTAACTTTTTTGAACAATATCCGCTAAAAATTGTGATGCGACTGGTGCCAGCCGGGTAGGCCCGGCTGGACATTTAGCAGCCCTGGTGCCCTTCCTTATGTAGTCGATTTGTGTATTTGTTTATTACTTTTGTAACTCACTTTCGACTCTAATTTTTTTATTATTTATTATTTTGTTTATTACTGGAAAGAAATTTGTAACTTTCGACTCTAAAGTTTCGAGCGTTTTGAAGGTTTATTATTAACAGGAAACGCCATAACAATTAGAGCTCCAAACGATATACCCTACTTATCAAGTTGAGAAACATTTGCTTCCAGACAATTCAAAGCTGTCAATAATCATTACAAGCTATAGTCGTGTTCAAAACGAATAATGGAGTGTAGAAAATAATTTTCAAGCCAAAACTGCTTGTACGCAATTGCGTTTGGCTTTAACTAATTTTCTACGCTCAATTATTAGCTTTTAATCCGACTTTATTAATATTACTTGATTTCTTCAAGGTAGGTTTATATCATTACAAGCTATTCAACTCTACATATTTACAATTCTTCAAACAAAGTGTTCAATTGTGAATGTGTGGAGCCAAATGGGCCAATCATTGAATTAGAGAAAAGAGTTTTGTTGTCCAAAGGTCGCCAGGGCAGAAAATGAAGAAATAGACAGAATTGTGTGTATAGAAATGGTTAGGGACGGAGGGCAGTCCAGCTAGTTAGATGGGTTAGAAAAGGATTTAGAAAAGAGAGATTTTACGAGTTCCATATCTGAAATGTTTCACGATTGTACGGAAAACGGATTCAATTTCGAGCGATGTTCATGCTCTTTGGGTTTGAAGGGATTGCGGCAAAAGTTGACAGCAGCAAAAAAGGTTCATTGACGATTAGAAAAGCAATATTGGATTACTTTATGTATTACCAGTATGTAGAAGTATGACATAGTATCGAAAAGTTGCGTTATATATGATATATTTGTTTATCCGGTGTTAGAAGGTTATGTTTGAAAAAAAAGTTAGATTATATAGTTTTAGATTACAAGCTCCAACAATTAATAGCTAAGCAATTCTCTTTGATATTTATAGTAAGATCCTATAGTAATAATGGAGTGTTAAAAAAGAATCTCGCCCAAAAATGGCTCTGAAAGTTTTCGTAACACGAAAAACGTAGCACCCCAATTCCTCTTGAATCAGGCTAAAAAAATCTTCCTAACCAAGGAAACGAAAATGTTCCAAGAAAAACTTTGAAAGAGAGTACAATTAGCTATTCGTTTCGCAACAGTGTGTATAGTAAGTCATCGACTTTTTGAGTTCCACAGAGCAATTGATTTGAGTAAACTCTCTCATAATGACTCATATCTTTTCTGCAGGGCTGAGCCCCGGTTCTCAAATTCTCGAACCAGGCCCGCGAACGGGCCGATTTCCCAAAAAGTCGGCCCCGGCCCGGCTGGCCCGGTTATATTCCCAACCCTGGTTTTCTTGACTTTTCTCCAGTTGTGAAATGTTACAACCGAAGTAGTTAATGAAGTATGGTAGAAATATTCCAGAAAGTAGAAGCATAATCCGCTCTTAGTGAGAAAATCTATGTCGTTCCCATATAAAACCCCTCAATCCCAACCATTAACCTTAAGATTCTAGTGATTAGAGCATTAAGAAGTAAATGAGAACTCTTATGTAATGTCGCGGGTGCGATAGCCTAGTGGTTAGATCAGCGGTCTCTGAATCCGCGAGGATTTGAGGCTGTGGTTTCGCTCCCCGTAGCTGCTGAAGGCTTGGAAAACCGGCAGCTTATCTATCCCAGCTTCGTGCACCCGAAGACTGAATGTTAGAAAGGAGCCGTCTCTGCTCAGAACATTCCAGAATAAACGGACGAGACCCCACTTCCAAGAATTCTACTAATATTGTGGTAAGAGTGAAACACAAAAATAGAACCGTCGAAGGAAGATTCCAGCCTCTAGAATTGGATAAATATCCTATCGAGAAAATAACAAATTTATATATTTTCTCTCACTCTTTTTAACTCCCTATGTGAGCAAAATCAACATTACTTGTCATTCTTATGAAATCCCATTGCTTTCCGCGAACTTTTCGCGGGCAGACGGACTATTTTTAGGGCATCGTGGCGCGACGATTTCGGAAAACAAATAAAAAGTGTATTTTAAAGATGAGAAAGTCAGCGGCATGACAGTCACGTGATAGAGAGAAAACGGAAAGCATTGCGGTTTCCTGGTGCTGTGAAAATTCTCAAGGGAACTGGGGGGAGAGGTGTTTTATATGAAATACATGTGATGAGATTGCCAAGAGCTTGGGGGTGGGGACCCAGACGGATACAAAGAATATGTCCTGAAGCCAGTATTTTTGAAACGATTAGATTCCATACATTGTCATAAAGAGAATAAGGTAATCGATAAGTATCGATAAAATAAGTAATAGTCCTAGTTTGATTTAGTTCCATCCAAGGGTAATACTGAAGTGTTAAAAAAGAATCTCGTGGAAAATGCTCCTAAATGTTTTCGAAATCAGAAAATATAGGTAAAATTACAGAAATATACATAAGTTCACTAAAGTATCAGTGTTGATTCAGACTATATAATGAAGGAATCTCGTAAACACGGCTCGCCAACGGAGACAGTGGACCCCCATTTTTAACTTAAAGTTGTCTCTTCCCTCAAACCTTTCAACCAAATCATTTGAAAAAATGCAGTTGCATAGGTCGAACTATGGGCTCTCTAATAATATATAACTGAACCCAAATTCCTTAATAAAATATTCCAGGAATTATATCATCAAGATTTTACTACTTGAATTTGCTCAAGTTCAGATTTTCAACTTCAGATATTGCATTGTGTTTAACTAAATGTTTCAAAAACTATTAAATGAGCATTTCGCAAATGTGAGTTAATCTACGCTCGATTTATGGTTGTAACATATTGTAAAACCTTACTCATCTTATAAATAATTCAATTAACAATTTTCTTTTTTAAGAAATTTTTTTCACCTTATAAATCCCTGCTGTTATTAAGGGGTTATAGGCTATATGATATATAACTTATAGCGAAACATTATCAGCAGAGCATGGATGCGACAGTCCAAAGTGTTAGAGTAAACCTTGCTATAAGATGGCTCACATGAAATAAGAAAACTAAAAGCGAACATTATTCATTTCGGTCATTTCCGCCGTAAATCCATTAATGAAAACAGATATTGGCAATTTTTTTCATAAGATTTTGGGGGGAACTCATATAAGATATAAGGAAAAATAACTATATGAAACTTTGCTGACTGTTCTTCCTCATATTTGAAGCATTTACTTCTGCAAAATTTGGATTCAATGGGTCAGAATGTGTGTACGCTCAGAGGTGGTTATCCGGCCGGGCCGGGCCGGCTCAGGATGGGCCGGTAACCAGCTCTGATTGGCAAATACTGAACATGGAAAGCGTTGGAAATAATAAGTATTGAAAATATACATTTCATAGTCCATGACGCGCGCTTACGAGAGTGTTCCAGAAAGTAATGAATAGTTCATGAAGAAAGAGATATATCCGGATGCTCTATAAATAAATGAAAAAACTTAGGGTAGAGGATAAACTTGATACTGTGTATGTTAAATATAGTCAACGGTCAAGGCTTATGCAAGGGTATACGGTACGAACTGCAAATTTTATCGGAGCGCGGCCGAGCAATGGCGCGCAAAAACGCGGACTAGTCAATGATTCAACGTAGAACACCACATATAACTTATTTTTCTTAAACAATTAGTGAATATATCTATTTTTGCTCGTTTTAAATTGAGCACTTAGACTTTTAGCTTGCATATGGTTTATCCGCCGATTATAGAACAATGTGTTAATGAAAGGTGGTTATCCGGCTGGGACGGCCCGGCCTTGGTTTCAAAATTCCAGGCCCGCCCGGATAAATACCTCTGCTTTAAAGTGAGCTTACTGTAAGAATAGCTTATAGGAAAACGTAACTATCTTGAAGGGATTATAGAGAGAAAAATAGTTCTGTTTTTGAGGGTTCTCTGGAAGTCGCTTAGATACTACAGGATTAAACAATCCACCCAAACTCAAAAAACCGTGACTAGCTTGGAATAATATAGAGGTTGCGATGTATGGAAACATGGTTTATCAACCTAAATTTTGTGTATTATAGGGTGTAGAAACAATACTGGTATTGGCAATACAGAAAACTCATAAATACGATAAAAGCAGTCACAGAAATAGATATACGGATAAAGGTCAAATCAGTTGACTCAGCCATAAGATGGCTCACATGAAATAAGAAAATTGAAAACGAACATTATTCTTTTCGCCCATTTCCCCCGCAAATATATTAGTGAAAATAGATATTAGCAAATTTCAACATAAGACTTTGGATTTTCAAACCACTATCCGGAACTTTGTTGACTGTTCTTGCTCATATTTGAAGCATTTAGTTTTGCAAAATTTAGGATTTAAAGCTAAGATTAGTATACTGATGATTGGAAAACATTGCAAATAATAAGTAATGAAAATATACATTTTATAGTCCATGACGCACGCTTATGAGAGTATTCAAGAAAGTAATGAATAGTTCATGAAGAATGAGATATATCCGGATGCGCTATAAATTAATAAAAAAATGGAAGCGGCCACCGGTCGGCCAATGAAGCCATTTCCCTTGTGTTTATACATTACCCTTGACGAATGTCGTGAGATGTTATTTCGCATTTCGTTTGAAAAAAAAAATAAATGGGCTAATTACCGGCAGAAAATAGAGAAAGAAACGAGAGAATGGCGACAATTGTCATTCAGCAAAGAAAGAACAAAGTTTAGTGATCGGCTGGGGTGGGAGAAGCCCAGTCCGTGCCGGGCCTGCCCCAAATTCTGACCAACACTCCCAGCTCTGTTGTTCTGACCCAGGAGTTACGTAAAAGCCTAGCACGGCCCGGACCGGCACAACATTCTGACCAAAACCTGGTGATCAGGTCGGGAGAGAGCCGGAATTTACGGGACTTCTGATTTCGAATGTTTCATTCTTTTGTGTTACAAACTGTTATTTCAAAGCAAGTTCTACATTGACCATTTGGCTTAGGCTCTGTGTTTTGTGAAAAAAGAAGGATTGCTTCAAAATATTGAGTAAAACGGGTGCTTTAGTCTAGTGGTTAGACCTCTCAGAAGCCGTGAGGATCTGAGGTTGTTGTTCGGTTCTTTTTGTGCTCCGGAGTCTCAGCTCAGAAGATTCCGGAATGAGTGACCGAAACCCAGCCTTGAAGAAATTTACAATTATTGTGATCCGAACGGTTCGGGGAAATAAACATTGAATCTAGAATCTTTACAGGTTCTTCATTGGGAATGAAACAATAATTGCGAAAGATTCAGTATGACCTAACTTACGCTTAACATGTACAACACCATAGAGCTGAATAATTGGAGTAGATATTGTTGCAATACTTTCATATTTCTTGAAACATTCGCTTTAGGTGAATCAGAATATGATTGGCGTGAAACTGTCCGCTAGGTTTAAGTCTTATTGTTATAGTGTGATTCAAGATAAATAATGGAGTGTTACTTGCGTATTTTAAGGACATTTTGCGCAGATTTTCGGTTTTCGAATAATTTCAGAGTCATTTTTAATGAGATTCTTTCGTAACACTAAATTATTGCTCGCGAATCAGACTATAGCATGAAACCTTTTTTGCGCCTAACCCGTATGGGCAACACTCAAGTAGTCTCGAAACCCTGCAAAAAAAGCCGTTTGTGAGAAATTTAATGTACCCACTGCAAAAGGTGTGATAAGATAAAAATAGACTTTAATACATAAGGCGACAGAATATTTAACCAAGTTTGAAATTACAGTTACAGAGAAAACATTGAATCGAATATAAGCAGTTTTCATACTAACTTTTAACCATAGCTGGTTACCGGCCCGGCCTAACCCGGCCCAGCCCGGCCCGGCTTGAAATTTGAAACCAAGGACGGGCCGGCCGGAAACCACCTCTGCTTTTAACTAGTGGACCGTTATACACCTGGCATTTCCTGATTCGCCAAAAGCGAATGTTTCAAGAACAATGAAAGAATTGTTAGTATTTCAACTTCAATAGTGGGATCATATTGGAAACAATCTTTTTACAAACAAAGTTAAAACAAAAAACCCATGTCATCTTTCTATTCTGACAAAAAAACTTGGAAAAAACAAAACTTACAATACCTTCAAACTTTCATAACACTTTCATAGTCAATTTAAAGAAAAAAAAAATATTAAAATTAAAGAAGTATGAATTTTGTAAACTAAATCAACACAAAATCATTCAAAATTAGCTTGAACTTTAAAAAATTCAAAAAACGCTATTGTGTTGGCGTTATATAGACAGTAGACAGATGGCACTGTTGTTAATTGCTAGGGGGCGGGGCCAAATGCACCCTGGTAACCCCCCGTTGGGGCCG
>JAQGAV010003078.1:0-13399 GCA_034691345.1 Phasmarhabditis papillosa | reverse complement strand
TTCGATCTTCATATTTCAACTCAGTATTACTAGCTTTATCGATTTAAAAATTAAAATTGACAATAAATTTTTGAGTAACCGTGCCTTTAAATACGCGAAACTCTATTCATTTTGTGATTATTAAAATAAACTATAATGTATCATTCTTTTTAATTACATTATTCTGCTTACCTGAATGAACTGTTTTAGTCCATCAACAGTAAAACTACTGATTGAAAGGCTGATAACTAGTCTGGAGGGTCGCTTTTCAGAAACGAACTCCAGAGTTCTGTCAGTAATATTTGGGGTTTCTAGTAAATTTTTTTTTCCACTAGTAAAGCCTTCACAACTAAAATACACCAAAGGCAAAAGTTCAATCATCATCTGAAAGATTTCATATATATAAGGCTAACAACTTACTTTAGAGCTTACACTTAATATTCGAAAAATGTATGAACATTACAATTATGCAAAACCTCAACTATATTTCACAAGTAAACTAACCTCATCGTCGATTCTGTCGGCAATATTGTTTGGATAATATTTTGGAGGTTCAATTATGGATGAGATGAACATTTTCAGGAATTGAATCAGTTCAGGTTTAGATAGTCCATCGTAAGAACAGTTATTAAAAACGGCCATGGTTTTTCTAAAAGTAGTAAATGAGTATTTTAGATATGGTGACAAATCATTGTTGGGTTTTCAATAGTCATGCCGCCGTGTAATCTGCAGTGTTTTCCAATTTTAACATTACAGCTACTGGCTGTTCAGGCAAACTCTTTCGCAGATCTCGCGTTGTTTTCAGGTTAGGCAGCGCGGAAACTGCAAGTTTTTCTCCATTTCGGGGCTGCCAGAATACACAACCGTCAAAAACGAAACTACTTTGGCGACCAAAAATGTTCTGCTCAAAAGGGTTGTTTTATGCTACTCTCTTTATCAGACGATAGAATAGGAAACTTGTTATATATATATATATATATATATATATATACATAACATATAGTAATATTCATTCTTCCCTACAGTTACTTTTTCCTACAACTTACTTCCAATGAATAGGCAGTTTTCTTAAAATCAGAGCAAATTCGTTATTGACTTCGATATTCAGAAAGTTGATGGTTTTACTTGATTCAACCTGTAAAGTACAAGTATTTGAGAGAATTGGTATGTTTGCTTGGTGGAATTTCAACATTTCCTATTGCAAACATGTTATTTACATCATTCATATCGAAAAGTCCATCAGAACTTAACCCCCTGGACCCGTATCCAGTCTGTGGATCCGTGAAAAGTCTCTGGATACGGGTCTTGAAGTTGTTTTTACTTATATTTAATGATTAATAAATACAAAAAAATAATAATATAAAACTTACAAACGACAAAATATCCTCCATCTTTTTGTTTATGAAGCTTTTATTAGTTTTCTTACAAAAACCTTCAGGAATCTTGCAGGAAGTGCTATGATTCATATTCCCTGACATCTTCACAACCAGTGCATTTCCAACATTACCTTCATGTTTCTTTTCAAACCTGAAAATATGATAGTTTCAAAAACCAGAGCTCACCAATGGAGCCGGGTCCGCTGGCCCAGTCCGGCTCTGAGAGGTCTGTCATAAACAATATTGAAATATTAAGCATGTTAGCAGTCTTTTGCAAGAGCTACCAGCGAAGTATCACGAGAGAAGCGGTGTAAAATAAGCGGAAAATCAGTGGCGATTTCTTTCATAACGTAACCAATTTGTGTTTTCTTTGTTATTAATTATTGTCATCGGCTGTGCGCACTTTTAATTTCATTTATGAAATAAAGTATATACAAATATATATAAATATATGTTCTCATAAAAGGCCTATAAAGTTATCAAATACTTACGAAACTGTGCAGAAATCAAATTTATCCAACTTTCTTTGCTCGATAAAATTATTAACATCAGAAGATGTTTGCTTTAGTTTCAGTATCGTTTCCAAGGTACACTTTTTAATGATGTTCTCAATCAAGGGAGTAGGAATCTCGGAAAAGTCCATCTAAACTAATTACTTTAGAATAATAGAGCATATTTTAAACAGAAAATGCATAAAGTTAATAAAAGACCGTTCAGCAGAAGATAATTCATAGACTAAAAACTAATGCTAATGTTATTTTGAATGGGTCATTTTCTGTTTACTGAAGGTTAGCATCACGCATGCATAATGGAGACCGGTGGCACACGCAGGGCCAGTGAATGGAGGACAAAATAATGTAAGGATCTAGTATTCCCTAACTATTAGAAAATGAGACCCAGCCCGAAATCGGAGAAAACTAAGCAAACTGTTTGAACTTAGTAGTAAAATATCATAAAATGTCTGTAAAATACAATTATATAACTAGTATTTCAATAATAAAGGATACTTACTATAGTCTGTTTCAAAACCGAGACTGCACGCGCTGCGAGTAGTTATCCCGCAGTGGTGTAAAATATTGCCTTTAAAACTTCTCTCGCCCGAAGAGAGGGAAGGCATTTACCAGCGAATTTGAAGGCAAAAATATACACCACTGCCGGATAACTACTCACAGCGCATGCAGTCTAGGTTTTAAAACAGATTATATATGCTAACGACACAATTGTCTAACTTTCAATCCGCGAGTGCAAAAACACTCGTATTTTGCCCAAACAAGTCCAGTAACCCCACTTTCTCGGCTATATTTGAAGCACGTTTTTATTCTTAACTTATTGAATTTTATAGGATATATATGGTGTGAAAATGCACCTGAAGCAGGTTAGGCCACCAATTGTAATACAATATACCTCATTTTATACTATTGAAGAAATACTAACCACACTCATTTCGACAACTAAACTGTATTATTAATTCAAATTCTAGACTTCAAAAGACTAATTTGGTCATTCAAAAAAAAAATTATGAAGTTGGGTAAAGATAAAGAAGGTAAATCTTTGAAAAAAAGCATTTCGCAAAAATGCATCTAAAACGCTTGGCGGAGAGCTTTAGAAGCAGATGGTAACTGTATTGGATCATTTCATTATAGTGCACTTTATTCTCTCGGTTCACAAAATGTTGAAACAGTCGTTTTCTGTCGGTTAAGAAAAGAAAAGACCCACGGGTCTCGCAACGAAAGTTCAATCCTTTAATTTTTAATGCATTTTCTTAGAATTTCAGCTTGCTTACTGTAGCTTTTGGCACAATTTCGGAACAATAGAGCACACTCGCAGATTTTGGCACTTCGCCTAAGCGATGAGTTCAACATGTTGTGGGTTTCGAAGGAAAGCTGTACAATGTTTGAATTCGAACTGTTGTTTGAAAGTTGAAACAAGGATTAAGGCCAGTCTACTATCCCAGAAGAACGATAAAATAAAACATAGAAAGATGTAGCAACATCCCGGCACTGCTTCAATTCTTTCTATGCAAGGCTCATTCTGGCTTTTACCCGTCACCGCAACAAGCCAGGCGGGGTCGTACCTAATCATTTTATAAAAAAATTTGATTTTGGCCCACTCTTTCTGGAAATTGAACCTCCACCTCGGCTGCCCGGACCTTAGCGGAGTCGGCCTTATAGAGCAGAAGCCCCGTAGCACCAGGCAGGAAACCACGGTGTTGTTTAAAACGGGGCATATCCTATAGGAAGCATTTAGACAGCAATCCTGGATGCGGCGGCCTATTTCTTCGTCAGCGACAGACCTGCGTTCCGGGTTGTAACTGAACCAGCTCTGCAGCCATTCTTCTATCCGATGTAGACCAGCACAAAGAAAACTAATATTGTTGCTAGCCCCGCAGTGGGGGGTTTATATGCAGTTCAGACCGATGGGATAACCCAATTAGAATACTTTAAATGCTTGAGACGAGAAGCATTTGAATGAGAAATGAAGCAGTTTGGTGGGATCTGAGAGAATATGGGTTTCAGAGGCTGGGAGAATGCATATTAGGTTGAGAATATATGTAATGTATGTACTAAATAGCGGCTTTCCTTTGATTGATGACCACAAGAACGGCGTTCCAAACCAAAAAAGTTGAGGATTCACCGCCGGGATGGCCTGAGTTTTTTTCTTTTTTTTCGGGAGCCGGACAATTTTCAAACCAGTTGTTTTAAAGAATGTTTATTCATTTTCTAAAAAACGAGATTACAGTTATTACAGGAACTAAGATGTCGGACAAAAGAGGCGAAAACTCTATAGAAAAACACCTAGGGATTCCGGCTTTCACAAGAACGGGGTTCCATAGAAGTATATGAAACAATTAGTATAGAGAAGAAGATAAAACACAAAGCAAAAGAATAATATTTCGCTAATCATAAGACAAGCTTTTGCCCCACTAAAAATGAAAAACCTACGTTTATCAAAACTAAATTTATTAACAAGCTTAACTAGACAATGAATTTAGAAGGTTTCGATATTCACCAAGTCTTCTATTCATTCTTTAAATTTCTTAAATGATGCCATCTATGGTAGGCTTCACCAAGACTATCGCTATTAAGGCCTTCTTATCGGAATTCTCTGTCTCATATTTAATCTAAAGTAACATTTGAATAGTAAACTATTGAACCATGAACATCGGCTGTATACTAATATGTTTTTTTAAATTTAAGGGGACTACCAGAGATCAGAAAACAGAACCGGCAAAATTAGAAGTTAGAGATTTTTGAAAGATTTCTAATATTTCCGAATAATATTCTAGTGTTTTTTCAATGAGATCGATAGTTCATACTCTTGCATTTTTGAAAGATTTCTAATATTTCCGAATAATATTCTAGTGTTTTTTCAATGAGATCGATAGTTCATACTCTTGCGCTATACTTTTTTTAATCACGTTATTGGCAATTTAGACAATATTTAGCCCTCATTCGATAATTAAAGGTATTACAAACAGCAACAGCGGTAATTATATATAGACAGTATAGGATTTATTTATTCCCATTGAGAAAATACAAAAAAGTTGACTGGAAGTAAGAAAAAAGATCCGAAAACCTCTAAAAATTTGCCAGTTCTGTTCTCTGGTAGTCCCTGCTTGGTGGTAAACTGGCTCTTTATACAGATTATATATGGTGTCTTCTATAATGAAACACTCGAAACCTACTTCAATTGTATCCAATGTTATCGAATGATCTTGAATAATCCGGACTTGAGCATATTCAGTTTCCATCTCGCGAATTTCATCAATGATTCGACGATAGTCGGCCAAGTTAAATCTAATTCTTCCAATGAACCAGCGTACTATATTCGAATCACGGTAGGTAGCCATCTTCTGAAAATAAACTCAACCTTTAAATTTTTTTAAAAACGTGAAACTCTGTTCATTTTGTGATTATTAAAATAAACTATGATTTATTTTTAATATCGTTTCTTTTTAATTACAATATTCTGCCTACCTGAATGAACTGTTTTAGTCCATCAACAGTGAAATTCCTGATTGAAAGGCTGATATGTAGCCCCGCGGGTCGGTTTTCAGCAAGGAAATCCAGAGTTGTGTCAGTAATATTTGGGGCTTCTAGTAAATTTCTTATTCCACTAGTAAAGCCTTCACAACTAAAATTAACCGAAGGCAAAAGTTCAGTCATCATCTGAAAGATTTCATATCTATAAGGCTAACAAGCTACTTTAGAGCTTACACTTAATATTCGAAAAAAGTATGAATATTAAAATTATGCAAAAACCTTAACTATATTTCACAAGTAAACTAACCTCATCGTCGATTCTGTCGGCAATGTTGTTCGCATCATATTTTGGGGGTTCAATTATGGATGCGAATTTGAACATTTTCAGGAATTGAATCAGTGCAGGTTTAGATAGTCCATTGTAAGAACAGTTATTAAAAACGGCCATGGTTTTTCTAAAAGTAGTAATTGAGTATTTTAGATATGGTGACAAATCATTGTTGGGTTCAATAGTCATGCCGCCGTGTAATCTGCAGAGTTTACCAATTTTAACATTACAGCTGCTGGCTGTTCTTTCGCAGCTCTCGCGTTGTTTGCTGCTGGTTAGGCAGCGCGGAAACTGCAAGTTTTTCTCCATTTCGAGGCTGCAAGAATACACGACCGTCAAAAACGAAACTATTTTGACGACCAAAAATGTTCTGTTCAAAAGGGTTGTTTTATGGACAAGGTACTAACTGGAGCAAACGTCAACTGGAGCAAATTTTATAGGCCAAAGTTCGAAATGTTTTGAAAGCAAAGTAAACATTACATGACTATATAAAAGTAAACATAAAGCTCTAAACATAAAGAAAAAATTAAATTAAAAAATGCTTTTATATATTTAATCTTTCACTTTTCACTTATATTTAGAAAATTCACCGAAGAAAAAATTTGCATCAGTTGGTTTTGATCCAATTGACATTTGCTCCAGTTGGTATTTTCCCGTTTTATGCTACTCTCTTTATCAAACGATAGAATAGGATTTATAAACTTATAATATATATATATATATATAGTAATATTTATTCTTCCCTACAGTTACTTTTTACTACAACTTACTTCCAATCAATAGGCAGTTTTCTTAAAATCAGAGCAAATTCGTTATTGACTTCGATATTCAGAAAGTTAATGGTTTTAATTGATTCAACCTGTAAAGCACAAGTATTTGAGAGACTTGATTTGTTTGGTTAGTTGAATTTCAACATTTCCTATTCCAAACATGTTGTTTACATCATTCATATCAAAAATTCCATCAAAATTTAACCCCCTGAAGTTGTTTTTACTTATATTTAATGCTTACTAACAAATAATATAAAACTCACGAAAGACAAAATATCCTCCATCTTTTTGTTTGCGAAGCTTTTGTTAGTTTCCTTACAGAAACCGTCAGGAATCTGGCAGGAAGTGCTATGATTCATATTCCCTGACATCTTCACAACCAGTGCATTTCCAACATTACCTTCATTTTGCTTTTCAAACCTGAAAATATGATAGTTTCATAAACCAGAGCTCACAAATTGGCCGGGCCCGCTGGCCCAGTCGAGCCCAGTCCGGCTCTAAGAGGTCTGTCATAAACAATATTGAAATATTAAGCATGTTAGCAGTCTTTTGCAAGAGCTACCAGCGAAGTATCACGAGAGATTCGGTGTAAAATAAGCGGAAAATCAGTGGCGATTTTTCCCAAAACGGAACAAATGTTCTCATAGAACTCCTATAAAGTTACCAAATACTTACCAAACTGTGCCGAAATCAAATTTGTCCAACTTTCTTCGCTCGATAAAAAGATTAACATCAGAAGATGTTTGCTTTAGTTTCAGTGTCTTTTCCAAGGTACACTTTTTAATGATGTTCTCAATGAGGTGAGTAGGAAGCTTGGAAAAGTCCATCTAAACTAATTACTTTAGAATAATAGAGCATAGTTTGCAAGAGTAAAATACACAGATAGAGACAATCTTATTGAAGTTTATCTATAATGTTTAACAGTATAAAACATAACACACAAGACTCGGATTAAAACAAGTTAATTTTGTGCAATATCTCGAACCATCAAAAAATTCAATACTATTAAACAATTGACGATAATCAAAAGCATATATACAATACCATTATAATACCCAGAAGCTTTATCTGCAAAAGTAAAAGAAAGTAATTATGTTTCTAGTCGAATTTACTCGAAACCATTAAGAAAATATCCTATAAACAAAATATAAACCTGTGCTCAAGAAGAATTAATAAACTAATGTACAAAAGGATTCTGTTATTGAAAATCATTAGAGTACTTAAAGAGTCGAAAAAACATATAAAATTCAAATTTTCAATCGTTCATTAAAAGAATATATAATAATCTAAAAACAGAACATATTAAACTTTAAAAAAACACCAATACGAAAGAAAATGGGTTCCCGGACTAATGCCTACTGTTTTTCAAATGTTCATAATCAGATGAGCGTTTAGCTAACGCAGGTTAGCTGGAAGCTTATACAACGGTTAAATTTAATTTAAAATTTCTTAAAGTGGAATATCACGCTTCGCTAGATCAATTGTTTATTTTTAAACAAAATTAGTTATTTATTATTTTTGAAAAGTGAAATTATTAACGTTCACTTGATGAAAACAGTTAAAAATTTGCTGTCTGCGGTTTTAGATGTCGGAGAATCCATTGCTACTAAGTAGAAAGTTTCAACTATAAAACTGATAACATCACAAATGATTATTTATACGAAATGGGTTTGCCTGAACCCGAACAGCCAGCAGCTGTAATGTTAAAATTGGAAATACTGATTATTCGGATAATAAACAAAGTGAGATGGATTATATCGATAGCTCTTTTGTAACTGAATTGAAATATACAACTCATAATTGATGAAAAAAAAAAGATTATTAAACAATCCCTAAATCGTGCATAACTAGACAATGGATTAGTAGTTTGAAAGTTTTTTGCGAAATATTCAAATTCATCGGTGCTAAGGTTCAAAAAAGACTTGCCATCCATATGTATCTCTAGTAATTATGAGTTCTATACATCTATAGCATGTATATCATATCTTATAACATACATTCCTATTACGACTAACAATAAGAACGCAAATAGTTTTCTGTTAATATTTTTAATGTTGCGTAGGCGTGAAATCAATGCCAAAACCTTCTTTCTCGTTCTGCTAGCAGACCCCATTCGAACAATTGAAAGATAAATTTCCTTACAAGTTTAGCAAACAAATGTTCCCCCAAAACAGAAACACAACAATTCACAAAATTTCTTTATTCCTTTACTATCACAATTAGGCGAGAACATGGGCACTTGGGCCTCCCATTTCCCAATCGTAGGGGAATTCCTGAGCTCCGGCATTAGCTAAAGCTCTCTTCATAAGGCCATAGATCATTTGATAGTTGGGAGCATCGTAGTACTTGCACTGATCCACATGCTGGAGCACCTCGATCAGCTCACGGGGACACGGCGGCGGGAAGAGTTCGTTGACAAACTGAGGGTTACGAACCTTCTTCTTGTATTCTCCAACCTAAGATGAAAAATCAATATCAATCAATAACAGTGTTGGTAAGCCAAGCCAGAAGTCAACTCGGTTCAATACTTATTGTTAGAGAATACGGTAGCTCCACCCCTTACCTGAAATACGGTAGCCCAGCCCCTTACCTGGTTCATATCCTGTACTTCCTTCCACGGGAGACGGCCATAGGTCAGCTCAACCTGCATGTACACCCATACCTCGACATCATCCTTTCTAAAATATTCGAAATTTCAGTCGATAATGCCTGCGTCTCCTACCTGCAGAGTTCTCTCTGAAGATGGCACGAGATGGGCGCATAGCGGACAGTTCCGCGGAAGCCGGCAGCCTGACGGGGCTTGCGGATGACTCCTTGCTCATTAGTGAATCTTCTGCACATTCCGAAGTCGAGGATGTACACCTTGCGCAGTTCATTCAGCTCAGCACGGCCGATGGTGTAGTTACCGGGCTTAACATCTCGATGCAGATAGCCAATCCCGTGCAGATCTAAAATAGTTTTATTAATTAAGCAATTAATATTATTCCGAATACCTTCAAGCGCCTCCAAGGCCTGCATTCCAACAGAGATAGAGCATCCTAGAGTCATATGCATTCCGGGACCACCCTTGTTCAAATCCTGCAACAATTCTTGGTTCTATGTTATAGTAGTTACAGTATACCTGCAGTGACTTTCCGACGAGAGTCATAACCACATAGTTGAAGGATCCGTAGCGGCCTTTGTCCTGGATAGTACAGAAATGACGAGACTGACGCTTAGTCAGCTCGGTAAGCACTACTACCTCCAGCTTTAGAACCTAAACAAGCAGTTGTAAACAAAGGGTAGAATATATAGTTGGCAAATTACATTGATCCAGCTTTCCGCTTCAAACCAGACCATCAAACTTGGGCCCGGGCCGCCCGCCGACTTGTTTCAGGGCCCGGGCCCGGGCCGGCCCGCTGGAGCGTCTTATTCAAATTGAGAGCGGTCTCGGACTGTACTGAATTCCTCTTTATACCTGAATCTGTTCATTGCATCCTTCCACCTTCAGTGCATATTGTCCAGTTGGGTCACGGCATCTATAGACGGCTCCGAAACCACCTTCTCCAAGCTTCTTCTCAATTGACCAACGTTCTACCTAAATTAGCTGTTGCATAAATATAGGCTTCAGGATGCACTCCTTTTTAATTGGTACTACATAAAAATACAAAATCTACAATTGCCCATGACAAGAAATAGGTAGCAACACCCGGCATTCTTCAAAAGGCTCATTCAAGCTTTAACCAGGTACCGCAACGGACCTAGCCAAGCGTTTGAAAATAATTGTGGCATAGGTTCGTCGCCTCTGGAAGTTTTTTGATCCACGGCCCGGACTGGCAGAGTCTGCCTTTTACAGCCGCACGTAGCACCAGGCAGGAAACCACGGTGTTCTACAGAACGAAGCATCCGGACAGCAATCCTGGATGCGGCGGCTTCTTTCTTCTTCAGCGACATACCTGCGTTCCGGGTTGTAATTGTACTAGTTCCGCAGCCATTCTTCTATCCGATGTAGACCAGCACAAAGAAAACTAATATTGTTGTTAGGCCCGAAGTGGGCGGTTTATATGCAGTTCAGACCGGTGGGATAGTCTCTTTAGAATGCTCTAGATGCTTGAGATGAGAAGCATTTGGATGAGAAATGAAGCAGTTTTGTGGGATCGAGAGAATATGGGTTTCAGAGGCTGAGAGAATGCATTTTAGGTTGAGAATATATGTAATATATGTACTTAATAACTATTTTCAGTTGATCAACGACCAGTATTGGGTGAGAATTGTATGTGTCGATTTGCTTCTGTGCGGATTTTAACGCCCACGCATATTTCGTTGTGCGGCCCATGCTTAGTGGGCGGAGACTAGTCTGCCACGTAATTTGTAATTCTTTATTGTTTTGAGCTAATCAGTGGAATTCAAGATTGTTATTATTAGTTTTATTAATCATTTATTACCCAAACTGTCATAAATGATCCTTATTTATATTTTTTACGCAAATGTGAAACTATATATTGTATGAACAAATTTAATAAATAACAACATAAATCTACAATATGCAGACTAAAAATCAAATAACCTTCTCACTAAGAATAAGATCTACAGCTTCGGCAAAGGAGGCTACACAGTTTCTTCGGCTCTCGGTGATACGCAGCTCGTCACCTAAAAGAACTTATGAACATGAAAAACAAACCAGGTGTATTGATTGCAGATGTGCTGAGTATTTTAGCCCGTTTCGCGCTATATTGTAAATCTACGCGCCCCATTGATAACGTCCACGTGGATGTCTGCTTGCTTTGTTGAGTTTTACATATATATCTTCATTATTACCTCTTCTGAGTGTATTGACCTTTCCCCGTAGAATTGGTACAGTTGTTTTTTTTTGAGTAATAAATACAGTATAAAAATACCTGTGTTTTATTTGTTGCTTTTCTTTTACGTTCGTAATTAGAACAGCAGACCTCTCAAGAAAGGTCCCGGCCCCGTCCCGTTTCAGAATGTCAGTCTCGTTTTACAGTTTCACAAGGACAGTGCCGGCACTGTGTACCAATAATAAGGTTAGTCAAGGCTAATCAACAACTTTTTGAACATTTCATTGTCAGGCTTAAATTTGCAGAGGTTTCACTTCCTTTCCTTAGTTTCTATGCCCGACCGCAAACCAAGGGCATGGAAATGGCCGGCACGTTGCTCAAATTTTCGGCCCCGGCCGATTTCCCAAAAAGTCAGCCCTAGTCTATTTTATTGTTTTTAGCTGATATTCTTCAAAAAAGTGTTTTCAGTGCTATTTTCTGGCATTAACAATAAATAATGCAACAAGCTTTACCTATTAATGTGTTTTTATACTATTTATGAAAATATTCACCTAAATCAGTCGATTTTAAAATTGCCCCTTTTTTTTCGGCCCTGAAATTCGCAGCCCTGCCGGAAACCGACGGTGACGAAGTTTTGCCGTTTAGAAGTCAGATATATTGTAGTTGACTAAATTGCAGTTAGCAACTCTACCTGTACGATATTTCCCTGTTTTGACAAGAATTCCTTTCATTCCGGCATCAATCGCACATTGCACGTCGTCCATTACATCATCACCTAAAAATGTTGACGTGACTATGTAAGACGATTAAGAATGTTGTAATATCAACTTTAGGGTAAGTTTCGTGTTCAACTTTTGAAAATGGTCGGGTATAGGCTATCCTAGTACCCGGTGTAAGCTTCGACAGGTTTCAGTTTTTTTGGTTTTTGAATCTCGGTTAGCAGTGCTTAAAACAAGTTGTGTAGTCGATTTATGCAAATATTTTAAAACCAGGGTAACATGGGGGTGCAGGGCTAGGAAAAGACCAGCCGGGCCGGGCGGCCAACTTCCCAAAAATTCTGCTATGGTCCGTGAAATTCCCATCCCTGCCCAGGTGGACTACCCGGTGCCTTATCCTACTTATTGTCAATTCATCGAATTATTCTTTAATTGTTACATAGAACTCAGCATACCTATCATAACTGTGTTCTTCAAATCAACATGTTCCGGGAGATCTGCAAGAGCCAGTTTGAAGAAGTCGACCGAAGGTTTTCCCACTATGAAAGCCTAGAAGTAATTGAAAATAAAGAATGTTTCAGATAGAATACTCAACGGACCGGGCCAGGCCGGGTTAGCGGGCCGACTCAATATTGAGTAGTCTGATTTTAGACCAAGACTATACCTTCTTTCCCGTAGCATACTCCAGGCCGGTAACGAATGGGCCAGGTCCCAAAGAAAGACCATCTTTTTGCTTAAAATATTTTGCCTTGTGAATGGCAACCAGATCAGCACCTAAAATGTATTCCGTATTCCGTATTCATCGGTATTCCAGTTTAACCGACAGACTTTACACTAGGGTGGGGATTTGGATCCGGGGCCTGTTTGGGTACCGGGGAATTTCTGGGAAATCCGGTTTATTCCGCGGGCCGGGCCGGGCTAACAGAAAAGCAATAATCTCCCAGAATTTTGTCCTCGGCCCAGCCCTGTTAGGATCGGTATCTAATAGCTTTAAGGGTGAAGGAGGCCAACGCTCTGGGAACTTTATCCATCAGCCCGGTCCAGCGGGCTGACTCTAAATTGAGTAGTTTGATGTTTACCTTCTAGGAGGAGGCGGAAGGCGTCATTGAGACGATTGTATTCAAATTCAGACGGAGCCAGACCAACAACGACAGCATCCGGATTAGTTGTGGTAACTCCTAGGAACGAAACGGAATTAGTTAACACTGATGTCATTTAAATGTTAGCAACCGCCAGAGTGGGTTATCCGGCCGGGCCGGCCTAGTTTTCGACATTCCGGCCCGGCCCGGCCTGGGTTCAAAAAGATCAGACCGGGCCGGGCCGGATAACCACCTCTGGTAACCGCTATTAATGAAAATGAATTGATATAATCAGTTGTAAGCAGACCCTCCAGCGGGCCGGGCCGGGCCCAATATGAGAGTCAAAAAGCAATCAAAATATACACTTCGATGAACTTTATGGAAATGGAT
>JAQGAV010003077.1:0-13400 GCA_034691345.1 Phasmarhabditis papillosa | reverse complement strand
TTTCGACAAAAATTGAGCAATTTCTGAAAGCCTTTATAACACCGCACCTTGCAGCCTTTTTCTTGTTACAGACTATAATACCGCTGCTCCCTATGGTACTGCGCTGTGGACTAACTTCTTGCTATAGACTATATATTTGCACGGACATATATTATACCATCTTTCTTTTATTAATATGGATTATGTCCTTTTATATGTAAATATATTATAATTTCCTCTAAAATGACGAAGTTTTATATTCTAAAACCCACCTTCTAACACTGAAAATTAACTGCCAAGTTGAACTGAGGCTGACATTTTTCGAAAAGATAAAAAAAGTGAAAACAGAAATAATGCAATGTGAACTGATATACTTGGAGGGTCCATAATCATTTAGGAGATGCCTTAAAAAGATTTCTATAAGATAGAACAAATTCGTTGTTTGCTATCGTCGGTTTTAACTGCGTTGCACCGGTCTTTCAGTATATAAATTTTACAACACCGCGCATTGAGTAATTACTGCGCGATGTAGTCTATTTCTTGAGGTAGACTATATTAGATATTCTTTGTTATAGACGTTCTCACTGCCACGTGGATATTAATTACACCGGTAGTTCTTACTTACACTTTGCTTTGAGAAAATCGCCTTACAAGTTTACAGAATTCCGGTTCCCACGCAAATAAGCCTATATTTTACATAAAATGTGCTTCTCTTTTATCCCGCTTTCCTATGCGTTTTTGTTGATTTGTGGATTTGTTGATTTGTGGATTTGTGGATTTGTGGATTTTTGTGCCCGCACCTGACATCTTCAAATTTAATTTTGTCGCTGGGGCGCGTTTGCTTCTCCTTTGTTGGATTGGAGCGTAAAACGTGACTGAAACTGATTAGGATGGAAATGCACTCGGCCAATGAGAAAAAAGGCGCGGGTGGGAGACGAAATGACCAGAAAAGGGCTTAAAACTTAATTTAGAAAGGGGAATTGAAATATAAATTAAGTATATTGTTAATATTAAAAAGAGAAGAAGAGAGTGAGGTATGATGGGTATATAGGGATAGAAAGAATCGTAAAATACTTACTTCTTTTAGTATAGAGAGATAATCTAATATAAAATAATATTATATTAGTTAATAATAACTTTCTTCTTTCTCAGATGTCGAAGTCTTCGCGAGCGCACCGGAGTTGACCATAGACTCGAGAGATTACCCTCAGGACCGATAAAACAAACTCCGCTATATACAATTATGAATGGAGTTAATATTTATAAAAGGTAATTAAGTTGTAAAGTTATTAATAATTCTTATATTGTTAAATATATATCTAACATTACAACCTAAAACATTTCTCGGAAGATTCAAAATATGATTATGTTCTATACAAAAGAGTCTTTTGTCATTTTAACCTTCTTTTTTCAGTCGACCCGTTCGCAAATGTGATTTTGAGGTTCATATAAGGACAATGAGTGCGGATTCGGAATTTAGGTTCTCAGAAGAATACGAGGTTTGTAAAGGGGGCACCTATAGTCGGAGGGGGCCGTGAAATATTTCGACTGACCATCTTACCAGCTATGTTGTCTTGGCAACTGTTGAATAAGATTCTGTAAAAATGCAATGGCCACTTAACTTTCAAATTGAACTGTAAAGTTAAAAACATGTATGCTAAGATTATATTGAACTTAAAGAGAAACAAATAGTACCACCAAAGTTTACGGGATTCGGAAGGACCAGCCGGGCCCGATAGAAATAAAGGGTGCCAGGTCTCCAGGGGCTTGACCCAGGCTGGTATCATGCTGAGATGACGTAATATGTTAGAATCCCTTTCCGGCCTCTTTCGGCCTTATAAAACTATAAAATATAATAAACTAAACCTTTATTTTCAGTCACTTAAAAACGTTGGTATAGGCCAATCCTATCATGCTTCGGACCTCAATGTAAACCGTGTTAAAAACCGTTTTTCCAATATTTTGGCCTACGATCATTCGAGGGTGAAACTAATGACAAATTCGGATGTAGAAGGAGCCGATTATGTTAATGCTAACTATATTCCGGTTAGTTTGTATAGAGATTAAGGATTCTTTATGTAAATAATTAAGTTAATGAAGTAAAGTAGATTTTAATAAAGTTATCTTCTTTTAGAAAAGTCAAATATAAAAACGAAGTGAAAATAGAAGAAGAATGAAATTGATTTGTAGAATTTCTTTGTTACTTTGGTTTTTACTATAATTAATTTAAAACAATGCTATATATAAATATCTACAGACATGTATGAAGAGAATTTTCAAACAAAATAGACTTTCATTCATTTTTTAAACATCGTAGCTTGTTTAAGAGTTTATGTATTATAATTTTCTTTATTATTTAATATTATAATTATATAAACTAAACATAAACTATCTTATTATCTTTTCTTACCTTTATTTATAGGGTTATTCCTCTCGCAAAGAGTTTATTGCCGCACAGGGTCCTATGCCAAATACAGTAGATTCATTTTGGTTAATGGTATGGCAACAACAATGTCCTGCTATTCTAGCATTAACTAAATGTATAGAAAAAGGAAGAGATAAATGTCATAAATATTGGCCCGATCAAATGAATTATACAACGGTTTATGGTGAAGTTGAGGTAGGTTATAATAGAATATACGTATAAAGTTAGAAAGGGCCGGACAGTCCCCGGCATGACCAAATTATAAGATTTGCAAAAAGACACTTCTTAACCCTTCTTGAAATAAAAAAGAGTTTGTTTTTGGGAATCTCATTCTTTCTACTTTTGTAGCATTATCAAGGTCAAATCAACGTTGAGATTTAACAAGTTTATTTAATAACTTGTTTTATTTATTAACTTATAATAATTTGTAGGTAACGGTAATAGGCGAAACCCATTTCGACGACTATACCATTCGTGATCTTCGTCTTGAGAATATTCGTGAAGGTGGTCAACCCCGAATAATAAGACACTTTCACTATATGGCCTGGCCTGATTTTGGAGTTCCCGAACATCCAGAAGGAATTATTAGATTTGCAAGGCTATTTAGGGCAAAGCTACCACACTCACCCGCTAATAAACCTACTATTGTACACTGCAGGTTTGTTGTTATTATTTAATTAATATTATATTCTTTTATAAAAAATATGTATAGTCAGATTCAAAAGGAATGAGGCCTTGTTACTAAGCAGGAGTGTGTCTGAGTAAGGTATAGCGTAAGCAATTTTGCAATCTGCTGATATCGCGCGCGTAGAATGCCAGCAGGCGCAGTGTTAAAATTAACGAAATACGCAGCATACACGGCCTTATTACTTTTGAATCTGACTATAACCACCGATCTATCATGAAAAAACAATGAATTCTATAAAAAATGATTGTGTTTGTAGAGAAAATGCCTAATATATACCTTAACACGGCTACTCATTATGATACCGCGCTGTAAATACAGTCTATATAATAAATATATTAAGTTATTAATATAAAACAAATGTTTCAACTTCTCTGATAGTTATAATCTTTACTATTCTTCTATTTTCAGTGCTGGTGTTGGCCGTTCTGGTACTTTTATTACAATAGACCGTTTATTACAACAAATTCTGTTAGATAGACCTATAGATGTATATGGTATTGTATATGAAATGAGACTAGAAAGATGTCATATGGTACAAAATGAAGTAAGTAATAAGGGTTACTGTAATCAGTGATTATGCTGTGGTTCTGGGACCATTATTTAGTCTTAAAGGAATATTATCTTAAACTAAGGTTAATCTAGCGGGCCTTTCCGTTGACGACCTAGACCTAGTCTTATTATAACAAAAGTAGTTGAGAATTCGGCTCGTTTGAGGCTATTTTAAAGCCTAACCATGAGTTCCACAGGGCGGGTCGTACTAAAATTTTATCGGATATGCATAGCAGGGTCCCTTAAACCTCGACAATTAAAACAAATTAATTTCAAGACGACAAAGATTCCATTTGCAAAGAATAATTTAATATAAACCCTCTAATATTCCCTTTTCAGCAACAATACATCTTCATCCACCACTGTATCCTCCACGCATTAAAGGCAATGGAGTCGGCAGAGTTACCTATCGCTGCCGGTACAAAAATAGAAATCCACCAGAATCCCGCCTTCCATGACGACGAGGGAGTAGCCGAATCTGGCTTCTAAAGAGCTTAAAGCAGTTTCTGGAGGCAGTTCCATAACAATTAATCAACTCATAAGTTGCCTTATAAAACCGATTACAAACTCTTTTCACGGGTATTAGAGTATTTAGTCAGACTTCTTTATCATGCTGTGTCTTTTTAACAACTCCGTGGGGGGTTTATAGCACCGCGGCTCGAGAATATTGCGTTTTTTTGGGTTTTTAGCATTTTAGCCACTCCAGCTGCGTTGTTATAAAAACCTGCGGTGTTTCTTTTTTCATTTTTGGCGAGTTTGCCCTTTAAGTATTGTATATTTGTATTTTGTTGATGAATAAACCTGTAACGGGTGCACATCTATAAATAACAAAATAGACTGTAATGCTCCATTTAAGAATTAACAATTGTACATCAAAAGTGATAAATATTTATATCTATTTTGTTTTATTATTTCAAAATATAATAATAATTGTAAAGTACAAGTCAAGTCACATGTTTTAAAACAATGAGAACGCCAAGAATATGTTTCCTTTAAATCGATGATTGAAGCGTTATTGTTACCTGTGGACAAATTGAAAACGTCATATGAATGGGCTTTGTTGTATAGTCCATCTCAAGACTTGGTATCCAGCGCGGTATCGCAAGCGGGGTGCTTTGTTACAAAAAATGAATGCGAAATCGGTCGACTTGGTTCGGTTTCTTCAAAGTACATTCATTTTTTATAACACTTCCTGTCTAATGTTATGTAATATAATGAAATTCACTTAATTTAAAACTTTATTAAGTTGGCAGTGTAACAATAAGAGATGATAGATATCTATTACTTTACTATAATAATATATATTAATATGGCAATTAACATAATTACTTATATTATTTGTATTCTTTAATATCCAGGTGCTGTTCTTGGTGGAGGACAGTGATCACAAACTCCGCCACCTCCTTGGGCTCCCGGCATACCGTCTTCTCCTCTTGGTCCGGGTGCTCCCGGCATTCCAGGCCCTCCCATATCCCCTGGAGGTCCTGGCTGTCCTGGTTGAGATTGTCCTGGTCTTCCTGGTTGTCCTGGTTGACCGGGCTGCCCGGGTCTTCCTGGGGGTCCTGGAGGTCCTTCACCTCCAGGAGTTTGGATAACTTCACCAGGTGCTCCAGGTTGTCCTAATGGTCCTGGTCGTCCATTTCCTCCGTGTGGTCCAGGTGGACCAGCTGGTCCTGGAGGTCCTGGAAGAGAGCCGCCGCCTGGAGCTCCAGCCATACCGGGAGAGCCGGGTTGGCCCTGAAATAGAAAAGTTTGTTGAAACCTCAAAAAGTATAAGGATTCGCAAAGGTTCTAAGTGATTCTTATTAAAAAAGCTAATTTTAATATTATTTTACTAAATGTAAAACAATTTAATGGCTAACAATTATTTTCCTTCAAAAAAGATAACTTTTATATCTGAATTTGAGAATTTTCTAATCGAAAATGTGGTTTTCCAAGTTGTTTAAATCATTTAATACCGCATCATTACTATCTTCCTGTTTACCTTAGGTCCTGGGAATCCGGGTGGTCCTTCTGGAGCAGGTGGACAAGTGAAGCAGAAATCATCAGCAGTAGGAGTGTAAGAAGCATCGGCGTCACTACCGGGCTGTCCGTCTTGTCCTTTAATATGCTATATTCATAAACAACGCTCTATTTATAATCTATACCTGGCATACCATCATGACCTTCCATTCCGTCGTTACCAGGGAATCCTGGAGGACCCGGAGGACCGAAAGCGCAGACCTAAAATAAAGTATTTTAGAAGTTTATGTGTTTTATTTCTTCCGTAAAAACTTTATAGATATTCAAAGTATAATAGTTTAGTACTATAAACTCAGGAGCAGGGCTGGGAAGTGCACGGGCCGGGCCGGGGCCGAAAATTTGAGAAACGGGCCGCCCCTTAGTAATACTGCATACAATGGATTATATGAAATTGACTGATTTAGGTAAATATTCTGTTAAATAATAACCAAAAACATCAATATGTAAAGATTATTGCACTTTTTATGTTTAAGGCCGAAAAATAGCACTAAAAACTAACTTTTTTGAACAATACCTGCTAAAAGTGTGAAATAGGGCCGTGGTCGTCTTTTTGAGAAATCGGCCATGCCGGCCTTTTCACAGCCCTGTGGCCGTAGTATAGAAAAGCTCGGATGGGTGCTCGGGCAATTTTTGGCTGACGAGCAGGTGAGAACGGTTGCCCGGAAAGGCTAAAAACAGCCCGGACACCCACCCGGGCAGTTCTATAGGTGCTTTGCTATGGAGATCATAGGAGTGCTAAGTTGGTCGGGGCTGAGAAATTGCTAATCTGGTAGATGCGTTCCCACCTTTAATAATAACTTGGCTAAATCGAGTAATCTTAAAATACAAATGATATACATAGGATTTATAATCTTCCTTTTTTAGCAAAATAACTGAATTAACTAACCTGGCGACTTTCAGTGAATGTTTCTGATACAGTTTGTGTTTGAGTTTGGTGATGAACGGGAGCCGTGTAAGCTAAAATAATATAGATTTAATTAGTAATAATCAGTTAGAAAAATTATGTTATATTTTAGATATCAACTATATAAATGCTTGCAGCACGGCTAGCCGCGCCCTAAGGTAACCGGAGACAATAAACTTTAATTTTAAAACGAGAGCTTAGTCCTTTAACCCCACTGTCTCCGTTGGCGAGCCGTGGCAGAGCACCAAACGTTTTGTTGAATTCCTAAGCAGAGGCGAGTGTCCGATGAAAAAGGCTTTTTACAAGTTCCTATCCCGGCTGATCTTATATTCGCTGCCCTAAGAGTAGAGCGCTAACTTTTTGTGTAGTATAAATATAAGAAATGTATTCCTTTTGAATATGTTTTCCGTTTATGTGACTATAATGCTTAACTTCCTTACAAGGTGCAGGTACATATTGTCTTTGTTGTTGTACTTGTGGATATACTCTTTGTGTTTGATATTGAGGCTGTTGAGGTCTAGCATAACTACCGTAAGAAGGTTGTTGATAAGGTTGTTGTTGTTGTTGTTGATACTAGAAATATATTATAAAGTTTATTTAATAGATCTACTATTATAATTAACTATGGAGATATACACTTTTTAATAGGAACAAGTGTTTCTTTCATTTCTATGTATAGTCTTTATCAATAAGAAGCTTTTTAGCGTAGTATCTTAGACAGAGGTGGTGTTATTTTAAATGAATGTGGTTCAGAAGAATAGATACTTAATCTATCAATGTTCCATTTATTTCTTATAACATTTATTTCGCTGTTGTTCTGCGCCGGAAGCTTTTTATACAGCTATAGTCGGTGGACTAATCGCTTGCAATGGGTTACGGTCGAACTGCAAATTTATAAGATCAATAGAGAAAATCTATGCTGTAATTCAAGTTTGTTAGACCTTTAGCTGCAAGTGATTTGTCCCCCGACTATATACTTCTGAGAGAATTAGTAATTTTAATATTGTATACCTTAATTTTTAAAACACTTAGTGATTTGTTTCTTATTTTGCTAACAAATGTTTTTACACTGTAACTACGCTAACCTACCCCATAACTTGGTGCATAAGCAGTGCTATATTGCTGTTGTTGGTATCCACCATAACTAGGAGCAGTTACATATTGTCTTTTTATTCTTGTTTGTTTACCCATAACTCGTTCTACCTAAAAGATAAATATAATAATAATAATAACATAAATATTGTTTAATTAAAGATTTTCTTCGTTCTACCTATACTTTATTGTTACTGTACAACTTGAATTGCTTTCTATTAATCTATAAACTACCCTTGCAGGGTTTGGGTTTTACTTTTTAGGAAAAAGCTCGTGACGGGTCAAAAGTTTGTAGAATCTCGAAATTCGGATGTTGAATCGATATGAGGGCGAGCTATATCTCTTTCCCAGATATTATGAAATTCTTTAGCTAACTATATTAGCTTTTAAAAACTTAGTCTATATAATTACAGTACTCTTTCTTCATTCTAAAACTAGTTCTAACCCCTTAAATCTCCGTTTTCCGTAATTTATCATCATTTTCTCATATTTCCTATACTTTTTGTCTATTTTGTTACTTTGCCCTGTTTTTTCGTCTGACGCGCAGTGAATGCGGTTCCAGTAAAAGCTTAAATATTGAAAAGTTTAGAAAAAAACGGTTTTTGATTTTTGTTAAACAGATTGATAGCAATTGTCATTGAAGCAATAGCGTAGCAAGTTTTTTAAGTTCAAAAGAAAATTAAAACTCTTATTCACATAGAATAATTATATAGTTAGTTTAACAATATTTTATCTTTAAGGATTACAAGACATCCTTATATTATTACAAATTTGACTCTCAGTTCTAGATATCTGCTAGTGATTTTTACGTTTACGTGATCGGGGTTTCAGCTCCCGGAAAGGTACCTAGTAGGAATCTTCAAACGGAAACGCCAAATTCAAAGATATTGGGTTAATTTGGACATCAAAGATGGGGGCGCGGTGTTTCCAAATGCACCGTTTAGCTGAAGCTAGACTTTGCACATGCATTAGCGCTCACCGTCAGGGTTAAAAGGGGCTAGGGATCAAGCCGACCATCTTTATCGGTGGCTACTAAGTACTGAATAGAGCAAAATGCTCATGCTTAATTTCGTCCAGATTCCTGATTTCTGTATTTATTATCAAAAATGATGTTATTTTAGTCAATATTACCGTACCTTAGCTAATTCATCCCATAAATCATGACTACGGACAACACAGAATGATAATTCTTGTTGTAGGCCTGCTTGTAAATGATGAATATGAGCAAATAGAAGAGGGACAACTATGATGCTTGTTATCTATAATAAATGTAATATTAATAATATTAAGCTCTTTTTAATTCTTTTAATCTTTTTAAAACTAACACATCTCTAATATAAATAACCAGGTGGTCTGAATACGTGACTAAACCTTAGGACATTTAAAGCTATCTCTCTGATCCATTAACCTTTACCTGTTCTCGTCTAACCTAAGCCAAAGTTAAGAAATTCCGGCCAGTTTGCCACTTCTAACCTTACCCATCTTCAAAAATAAGGTTGCAATTTTTCAATTCATGTTATTTAGAGGATGGATTCCGATAACTTTGTATTATCTAATTGCTACAAAAGCATCCACTTTGCGAATATTTCGTACAAATTAGTTCTAATCCTACTCTACAATGAATTGTACAATTAAAGGCTTAGTTAGCTGCTTAAAAAAGAAATAGAACATTCTTATGTGTAAAGGAATAGTAAAATAAAATATAAATAACTTAAATAAAATAAACAAAACTTCTAGAAAATACAAAATATTGTTTTGAAACTCACAAGTGCTACAGTTGTAATGGCAATTCCTGCAAATGCCAGCCTTCTAAGGACTTGAACTTCAGAGTCTGAAGACTCTAGTAAATATTCTTCTTTACCCATTCTGAAACTATAAATATAGTCTATACCAATAGATAGGTTTACAGCGCAGTACACGGGAGCAGTGGTGTTGTGTAGAAATATATCGAAAATCGGTGCTGGTTCAAAAGTATATTCATTTTAATAGACCACCTCCTCTCTCCGAGATAGTCCACATGTTTTTCATTGCCCATTACTTGTATTACTATAATTTTTGTTCATTCAATTATAACAAAAGTTTTTTTAATTATTATTTTAATTCAAAGTTCATTAACAGGAATTTGGCTACCCGGCCCATGTTCAAAATAATAAATAGCCATGTTAAAGTCATTGAGACCGAAAGGGCCTGTCCAGGGCCGGAAAAGTTTAAAAATGGTCTTAGCCATAATTTTTAAACAAAACAAAACAAAAACTAGTAATGAGTATATCTATATAACTAATAAGTATTAAGTATATACTAATAAATAACACCTACATTCAACAATGTTAGTCCAGTGTCCTCTGGTCGTCCTGTAAGTGTGTTATTTCTCTCTAAAATGAGACCGCTCTAATACAATATAACTAGTTTAAATAGAGTTTATATACAAAGAGAACATCATTCTTCTTAAACAAAAAAAAGTAGGGGCGGACCCCGCCGGACACTCGGTTAGCTAAATTCAACACCGATAAGCAGCCTTGTGACAAGAATCGATGCAAAAACTCACCTGATTACTGTAACTCCCTTACTTTCTATAGAAACTATTCAAATTGCCAGCCGGGCCCGTTTTTACGCCGAGGAAGTTTGCTGAACTAAGCCGCGGAACGAAAATGACAAGTAGCAAATAATCGGCTAACCAAATATATTCATGGGAGGTCCAAAAGGATTAAGAGTATTAAATAAACGTTTGTATAGTAGAATTAAAATAGAAAATGAAGGAAAAAAGAATACATTCTTAAAAGGATAAGAAATTATGATTATAATTGTAGAAATGAAAAAAATGTTTAGTTAGATTGGAGAAATACAATTTTATATGAAGTGTGAAGGTTCGACAGGATTCACTAGAAACAAAAGAATCTCGTTACTGTCAGAGTCGGACGCATCTGAAGAGTTAAGAACAGTTGCTACAGTATTCGTCTCTTAGTTCGGCTTTGTATAATTGATAATAATCCGAGTGTTGAACGTTGAAACACCATTGTAGAGCGAACTGCCCGGGTCCAACTCTTAGAATCACCACCCGGGTACGTCCTTGCACAACGATGTTACCTAACTACAGTCAATGTCTGATTCTCGGGTATTCGTATAGTTGTGGACAACGTTCGGTACCATATTTTTCTTATCCAAAAAACGACACATAATCCTTAAATCTTCCAGATAAATTATTTTCTAATTAGTGATTTCATTTCCGATTTCAGATGAAGTTTAATAACCCTATATACTTTTATTTCGTGCACCCAAAGACTGAATGTTAGAAAGGAGCCGTCTGTGCTCAGAAGATACCGGAATGAAAGGCCGAAGCCCTGCCTCGAAGATATCTACTATTATTGTAAAACGATGTATAAAATAAAATAGTTTCTTTCATTTCTTTTTATTTATTCTTTCTGTACAAAATAGCACAACCCCACACTCTATTATTAGTTGACCTTCCTTTTTATTTAAACTTTACTTTCATTTACAACTTAACAAATTGCTTCTAATTTGATCTATTTCTATAACAAAAGGCTATTTTCTTTCCCAAATGACTTATAAAATTGTCGTTTTGTTCGAATTTGCCAAATTGTTACCGGGTTTCACTTCAATCTTTTTATGTACAAAATGTGAACTAGTTCGAAGAGTCGGGATGGATGGCAAACGGCCAAAAAAGAATGCGCCGTGTTGAAATATGGAAGGAATTTAACGAAGAATACGGAAGTTTAGATTTTAATTCAGTTCAAAACACGGCATCTTGTGTTATTATCATGCAAAGAGATTAATTGTTGTGGATATGGTGGACTAACAAATATACGGCTATACCTTATACAAATAAATGTATTTAGCAAAAACTGTAGGCCAAAAGGGAGAACATTCATGATTCTACTTGAAGTTGTATGGGGTTCGGTATGGTATACCGGACTCCGATTTACCGTTAAATTGCCAAAAAGTTTATTAAGTCGCCACCCTAGATATGAGGGATCAACTAACAAATATATTTACAAAGGAAGACTGACTATTATAAATAAGTTATTTGCCAGACCAAGAAAGCTTGCTAAAAGGCCGAACCTACTACTTATTCATTCTAAAGTTAACTATTTCCTTATTTCCAGATTAACTACCTTTGACGAATTGAAAATCATTCTATTTCCCGAATTTCCCATTATTCGAGTGCATTTTCTTCCTAATAAACATTCTTTTCACTGAGGTGGCCATATTATTTCTATTCTACAATAAAAGGTGTTTTCACCACAAGGCCCTTGTTGTCACCGAATTTTCTGGAAAGATTTGCTCAACCGGTTTTCAATGTTGTCATTTTTGTATTAAAAAGGAGTGTTTATAATAGAAATATATATTTTTGTTACTCATTTTAACCTCAGTATCATGAGACTATTCTTACTATTGCTATTGTCAATTGTTCTTGTTATTGGAGTTATTGCAGCTCCTAAGGAAGCCGAACAGCCTAAAGCCAGGTAATCTAGAAGGTGTACTTATAGTCTCTAACAAGAGCTAGGTATACAGCGCGGTATCCTAGAGGGAGGCGGGTTAGATTAAAATAAACGTTATTTTAAAGTGAAGGCTCTTAATCTACCGACATTTCATTTATTTTTAAGTAACAACGCTATTGCGTTCACGGATGGGAAAAGGGCGGCCCGTCGTCAAAATTTCTTGGCCCGCCTGGCCCCGGCTGTTTTTCGCTAAACTCGTGAATTTTCAACCCCTGATTGCGCTGTAAACATAGTTTTTGATAGAGAAAATAGCATAAAGGCATTAATAAATAACAAATAAATAAATAACATATTCTAATAATAATATTACAAAAATACTTGTGCTATCTAAAATAACTAAAAAACATAAGTAACGTTACTTTTAAATATGTTTCTTTGTTTTTAATTCAATAGCAAACCGAAAGAGTATTCTATATTCTACCATATTATTAAATAGATAAATAATATTCTTAATTATTAACTTTTTTCCATAATAATTATTCATTCTAGAGTCCGTCGTCAGTTCTATTACCCTTATGGTGGTTATGGTTATGGTCTAGGCTATCCTTACGGAGGTTTAGGCTATGGCAGTTATGGTGGATATGGAATGGGTTATCCGTTTGGATATATGTGGGGATAAATATATATACACAATATATATTATTATTATTATTATTATTATTATACTTTATTCACTTTAATAAACAGTTACGCCTAGTTATTCTTTATTTTAAAGGTGTTCTTTGTAGAAGAATAGCTCTTGAATCTAAACTAGAACTCCTTGTTGTTAGATCAACGGTTTCCGAATCCGCGGGATTCTGAGAGTGTGGGTTCGACTCTCGGTTGTAGAAGGCTTGGTAGACAAATGTCTTACTTATTAAATCTGTCCTGCACCAAGAGGCTCAATGTTAGAAAGTAGTTTTCTCTGCTTAGAATATTCCAGAATGAATGGCTAAAGCGAAGAGTGTACTATTATTGTTATACGATTTATACAGAAAACAAAATACTTTTAAATTTTTCTAAGGATATTCAGTTTCAACTTGTAATGAGAAAGTAAGAACGTACCAATTCTGTACGCTTATCATAACGCGATGTTAACTATTTTAATTTTATAAATATATTCGAAATACGAAATAACCGACTTTAAAGTATAAATTTTGTATATTCATGAAACTGCCAGGGTGGTTCAGTGAGTTGATGGCAGTTGGACTACAAGAAGAAACCCCGAAACATAAAGACAAATAG
>JAQGAV010003076.1:0-13405 GCA_034691345.1 Phasmarhabditis papillosa | reverse complement strand
GCTGGTCCCTAGTAGGAAATTTGCTCGTCCCCACTGGGTACGAGCCGTGCCGACTAGGTTTTGCTCGTCCCCACTGGTAATTCAAATTATTATAAAAATAAGGGCTACGTGACGCGCCAGCTACAGTAACAAAAACCATGTGAGTAGCTTTAGATTTTCCAAAATTATACAAAAACAGAAAAAGAACACTAGTCCCTGTGATCGCTGTAATATGGCAAATACGGTATATTTATTATTAATATTATTATTATTATTACTAGCAATAAAATTTAGTTAACGGTGGGATAATACCCAGAGGAGCTTGTTTATCAAGCAGCCGTGAGCAGATTAAGGTTCAAATTTATAAAGTGATACTTTTGAGAGAAATGGTCTTTGCTACAACGGGAAAACATAGTTAGTACATGAGCGTTTTATCTATAAAATATGTAGAATTTATATTATCAAAGTGTTATAGTTGAGAGACCATGAGACGGTATAGTCTGTTGCAATTAAATAAAATATAAATATAAATAAAAATAAAGGGAAAATCGGTGGATTTGGAGCTTTGTATTGAAAGGTATATTCATTTTTATTAGCATTACCTCACTCCAGGATTCTGCGCAAGAAGGCGCTCCTGATTCAGGTTAAATAATCAGAAGAATAACTGCTAAAGTTTTACAAGAAAAATTAGCCAATTACTAGGAAAGTCCTTGAACGGGCCACAACTCTGAAACTAAAGCATTTGAAATCCAGTATTTATCAAGAACGAAATAATCAAAAACCATAAAAAACTCAAGTTTATCATGCACAAAATATATTACCAATGTACAGTCTGATTTAAGAGGAATAATAGAGTGTTACTTGCGTATTTTTATGCAATTTTGCGTATCTTTCCGAATTTTGGAAACTTTCAGGGCCATTTTCGGCGAGATTCTTTTTAACACTCCATTATTGCTCTCGGTTCTTACTATGGTTTAGGAAGAATTAGCAAGTTGGAAAAGTTGCCAGATACACTGAACTTTCAAAAAAAGAAAGAAAAATTTTCTTCAAAAGTGATTCTGAAGCTGAAAAAGTTGTTAAGGTAGCTGATAAGATCTTAAATAAACATAAATTCCTTACAAATCACGTGTAACTACTCTATTTTGTCTCGTTAATGTTTGTCTATACTTTGAATGTTTTTGCATGCTGAGCATATCGATTGGGCTGGGAAAACCACGAGCGTGGCTGCTGCTCTGCCGGGGCGATACATAGAGACAGCCCCACTGGCTCGAAGACATGAATATCTGACGTCGTCTTGGGCCGGTCCCAAAAGTACAAACGTAACACCCATGTTAGGCAGCTCAATGAAGGCAAAACGAACATCAAAACAAGAGAAAGAACCAAAAGGTCTATTTTAGGTCAGAGTTTTGTGGATTTGAAGGTTGTTATGAACCAATGAAACAAGTTTTGAAGTTTTGTTGGGGGCAGGATCAGAAATTTGGGCCGGAATCAGGCCCATTCCCCGCCCTGTTTGTGAAATAGGTGCGAGTGATATTCAAAACTGGTAGTTAAACAAATGATACAACTTTTTAAAAGTGTAAATTTGCAAAATCTTCTGAAGCCAACTTTATATGTGGGTAAAAAAGCAATCAAAATATAGATCTGAATGAACTTTATGGTAAAGGACAAACGAAAAGATAGTCTATGGCAAACAACAACATCTAGAAATACCCATATCATTAGTAATGCTTCCTAGATAATAATTTTGTTTAAAAGGGCGGGCCCGGGCCCATTTGATGGTCTGCTTTCAATGTAACAAAGGCCAGGTCAGAAACCCCCACTTTCCGAGAGAGAAAACCTTTTTTAAAAGAAACTAGAAACTTTGATCATTGATCTCCCGGTGGTTCTTTCTGGAATGTTTCTTTCATTTACTTAAAACAATAAGAGAAAAGACTAAAGAAGCCGTCAGCGGGATATCATTTTTCGTTCTGCAATATTTGCTCAATTTGGTTCGTGACTGATTTTTGTGCTAATTTCGAGTTGAAAATGTGGATTTCAGGGATGCTAAGCCTGATTTTAATTAAGAAACTCAAAATAGAGACTGTTACTTGCAAAAGCAATGCAGAAAACGTAAAAGTAAGGAATCTTGGAAAGTAATCGAGAAAAGTAGCTTACTTCAACTTGGAGCAACATTTATCCAGAAGATAATTTTAAAAATTGAAAAGGTTTTAATTAAATGGAAGATATAATAAAATACTTTAAGCTATAGTCCGTTTCAAAACGTAGACCACATTGCGCAGGCCTCATACGATGTGCGGTGTTGTAAATATTACCTTCAAAGTTCTCTCGCCCAAAGAGCGGAAAGGGCATTTTCCAGCTAATTTGAAGGCAGATTTAGCAACACCGCGTATCGTATGAAGCCGGCGCATTTTAGTCTAGGTTTTTATACAGACTGTATATCAGATAATAATAGTTTAAGAATACTATTGAATTTGAATGTTTCAATTTTGAGTTCAAAGGTAGCAATCATCCTAATTGGATGTTATCTGAAGCAATTTGTTGCTATTGAATTAATGTCCTTACGCTAAAGCAAGCAACGAATCTTTACGGAAAACTAGAAACTACGAATATTTAAGCAAAAACATACCAAAACTGATTCAAAACATATATTTTGAAACATTTGTTTTAGTAAATAGAATATGTATCAATGCTATGTTTCCAGCGCGGTATCATAAATAGAAGCGGTGATTAAAAGGAATATTCTTAATAAGAGAAGGCAATCAAATTACCGGGTCTTTTTTATTTAGTACCACTGTGGCCGTAGTTTAGAAACGCCTGGGTGGATGCCCGGGCAGTTTTCGGCTGCCCGAGCAGTTGAGAATTGTTGCCCGGGAAGGCTAAAAACTGCTCGGATACACACCCACCCACCCGGGCGGTTCTATACAACGGCCACTGCTTACCCATGCGCTGGTGACCTATTCTTAATGCAAACTGTATTTGTTTTTCATAAGAAACAAAAGTATTTTACTGGTATTAGTCTGAAGACTCCTGGAATAAAGATATATTCCGACTCTATTGACATGTTTATCAGAAACTTTGTGTATAATTGTACAACTACTTATTTGAGCGTTCGCCTAATTGAATAGCAACAATTCGAAAATTGACAATAATAAAATTTCAACAGAGTAAAAAGTAACAAATGCTATAACAAAATAAATCGTATCTATATAAATAAAGACAAATATTAATATAATATTATAAACATAAATAGAAATTATGATTATTATATAATTTCATGGATTGCACATGTTGCCTGTGTTTGTAGTGAGTTCTCATAAATTACTCTATTCATGCATAAGGAAAAGGGGGGGGGCGGGCAGATGGTCCAAGACTTTCAATTTTTAAACTAGACCCGGGACCGAATGAAATAGCTAAAGTATTATTATAAAAAGAGTTTTAGGGTTTAGAATAACAATTTTCCGAATTAGGAATAGGATTGACCAGGGCTGTGAATTTCGCGGGCCGGCCGGGCCGGGGCGGGGCCGAAAATTTGAGCAACGGGCCGACCTTTTCCCAGCCCTGGGATTGACCAACATTGTAAAGAATAGCTCAAAGAACAGGACGGCAAACTTCTTGAGAAGAAGTAGATTTCGTCATGAGCTAAGGGGCTAAACGGAATCGTTTTCTAAAGTTATAATTTGTCCTGTCCTATGTAATTAAATATAACACTTTATTACTTCATCCACTTATTCGAAAAAGAAATTCAGACAATAAAGCAAATTGTATTGGTAACCGTTCTTAAAAACTATATAATATTCCGGGAAATCCTCAAGCGTGGTGCTGTAAAACAGTAATGTCGAAAGTATTCATCGTGAAATCTTCTTGTCACAAAATACTAATGCTCCAGGGTTGAACAACTCTATCGTTCATTCTAACGAAACCTGCACTATAGTCTGTAACAAGAAAAAGGCTGCAAGGTGCGGTGTTATATAGGCCGTCAGAAATTGTTCAATTTTGGTCGAAAGTAGATGTTCTTGGTATTATTAGAAGCGTAATTTATTGCTTGTTAATAGAAAAATATCATGGCGTCTTTTTGCGGGGTTTGTTTTCATTAAAACCCATATACGTAATTGCGAAATCCCTGGTTTAACACCGCTTTGTTACAGACTATACCTACGGGCCCCCTGGAGCCCCCCCCCCTGGCCACTGGTTGGTATCTATGTATTAGTATCGACTGCTAAGGACTGGCTGCCTTCGTTCGCCTCCCTTCTCCAGTTTAGCCATGAATTCGCAAGTGCGACTCGCGCCCGGCCGGCAAAAACACGCGATGTTGCAGCGGCCGTGGTTAAAAAAACGAGAGGCGGCGACAACAGCCGCAGGAGCCGTGTAGATTAAGGGAGGCGATGGATGGGGGAATGATTAAATTATTGAAGGATGAGTCAGGTGGTTACGGCGTTTGAAGCTTAATCTTTTGGTCTTAAGCTGAAGATAATATTGGTCTCCTTCTCTTGTTTCGTAGGTTATGTTGTAATCTTCGGACTTCTTCAGAGACAGAGGTGGCAACGGCCTGCTCGAGTAAGCCCTCTTTTCGCAAAAGTACAGCCCGGGCAGGCCCGCACTTTTTCCGCTCCTATCCAGTGATAGTTTGAGCCTAACGGCAAGTACGTAACAAATATAAATATAAATAAAAATAAATATAAAAAATATAAGTAAAAATATAGCTTCAAGTTTCTCTTGATAATGAACTAATATTAATTGTTTGTAGTCTTTTAATAAAGTCATTATTAGCTCTATTAGCTAATAAGAGCTTCATTAGAAGGCACCGTAACTGGGAACAAAATTTTGGGCTTCGCCCAGGACGGCCCGGAAATTCCCAATCCTGGCCGGCAAAATGGATTATTTGGTTCAGAAAAGGTATCAATCTTTTCAATAAACCTTAATACCATAGACTAAGATTCTAGCTGATGAACTTTCATTTTCATGCTAGGAATATATTTGCCGGCGGGGGCTCTGAGCTTCGTTGCTCCCTTTTTTTTCTTCGAAATGAACGCGTGTGGAGTGAACAACAATCTACGAACATACAAAAAGCCGTGGGGAATAAACGAAAGAAAAAATATATTTGAGAAACAAAAAAAGATTTATGTGGAGGGGGATACTTTTAAAGTGTTGTGAGATATTTATAGAAAACTATGCTATCGAAATGTTATGAGTTGAGAAGAAAGTTTGCTTAAAAGTTCAAAGAGATATTTTAAAGTTACAGAATCTTCAGAAAGTTTAGAAGACAATGGTTCAGGCTTTGCCAATACTTAGAAATAATCCATACATCAAATGCTCCAATAACTATAGTTCGATTCAAGAGTAATGATGGAGTGTTAAAAAAGAATCTCGTGGAGATGGCTCTGAAAGTATTCGAAAAGCGAAAATATACGCAAAATTTCCTTAAAATACGCAAGTAACACTCCATTTTTCCGCTTGGATCAGACTCTATAATATGAGCTGGGTTCTCAGTTTTCTTGGAGGTTTTCCAACAGTTGAAACATTCATTGAAGATAGTCTGGTAATTCGTTATGTTAATAAATTTTCGAAAGCGTTTTCTCAAAAAATTAGTATGTTTTGAAAGCGCAAGCATCGTCGAAGCAAAGGAATAAAACAGAAAAATAACATAATAAACTTTAATGAAACGCTGACGAAGGCCTTTAGAGGATCAAAGATTAATTGCACCCGATAATTCAGTTTAGACTTTCAAAGATCAGTTTCACAAAATTGTAAACAAGTTATAGGTTGCTCTATAAAACATGAAAATGATACTAATTTGGTCAAACTGTGGGGTTGGGTTGGCCACTTGACTCAAAACGTACAAGCGTTTTTACTTAAAATGAGAGACCTAAAACTTTTAAGTTAAAATACTGCAAAGCTTAACTTATGATGCTTTCAATCCTCTTGGCTCAAAAAACCATATTATACCATATAAATCTTTTTTGTACCCGATCTGCAAAATATTTTTACAATCTCTATAGAAATAGCTTTTATCCCAGAAGATAAAGCAATTTGTCGCCGTTGGTTCATTGGTGTGTTTTTGCCGATAGGCTTTAGTCAATGCACTTTGCGTCAGGGCTCAAAGCGGCTGGGCGTTTTTTTTGTTCCCCGCACTATCATAAATTGCCGAAACAGCTGACGTCAATTGGGTGTTTTGATAGAACGAGAGTCGAGAAGGAGAGTTTGATCTACAAACGATCAGCCAGTTTGAAAGATAACAGAAAATAGACGCAAGTATTGATTTGGCATAGTCCAATACAAAAACTGCATTTTTTGGTGCCGGCCGGGAAATTCTTATTTTTTGCGAAATTTTTTCAGAGCAAATATGTGCTTTTCAAGAGATCAACTAAATATGTGGTTTAAAGTGAAATATGTGAAATATTAAGGGATATACTTTGTTCCCCTAGGAAGTATCTGGTAACTTTGATGTAACCTAGTTAGGAATTCAAAAATCCATAGGGCAAAAAACTCAGTTTAAGCTTTTAAGCTTTCTCAATATAAAACAATAGTTTTTTATCTTTTCCACAGGATTGACACCCCGAAACTTTAATTTCTCAAGGAAACCTTACTTTCGTAAATAATTCTGACAAAACAAGCTTCTTTACCGGGAAAACTGTAAAATTATTCTAAAAATTAGGGATTCTGTCCAAAATTGAAGTTGGTTGATCCAGCAGTCCACTGGAGCATGCAATAACCTTCACACGGGATCTATTGAATACGTCAGAATAGACTGCCTATGTGAGCAAATTCATTAGAAATTTAAATAGAAAATTAAAGATTACTAGATAAAAAATAAAAGGAAAAACGTAATAAACTTCAAAGCAGCTATAATATTGTTTTAGTAGGATTTGAAGAGCTAATATAGTATAGTTCTATTCGAGAATAATAATGGGGTGTTAGAAAAGAATATACGCAAAGTTTCCTTTAAATACGCAAGTAACACTCCATTATTCCTCTTGAATCAGATTATATATAGCAAGAGCAAGGTTTGACAGCGCTGTATCTTCGGGCAGAAGCGGCGGCGTATAGAATAAGAAGGGCAGAAAATATATAAATGAATGGCAAATCGCCTGTTTCAGAATCCCTTCTGCAAAAATACATTTATTTTATAAAACACCGCCGCATCCCGAAGATACCGCACTGCGATTGAGATAATACAATGATTTACTCCGTTTCCAGCTACGTGAGCTTTGCGAGAGCAAAGATAAACTGGAACAAATCCAATAAAGCCGGGTTCTAAACACAGAATGAGCTGAGCATTAGTAGAGCACCCACGGACTAATGAACCGAGAATATGAAGCCGTGACAAATATAAAATTATAAACTTTCTAGAAAAGGAACTCGAAAACAAGTTATGAAACATACGGGAATAGGTATTCAGATGAAACTAAAATAGACAACAAGCTGAATACAAGTACATTGTATGATATATGCAAGCATTTAAGGGCATGAACAATAGGTGAACCCGCTTCGGAAACATAAAGTGTGCAATATATAGTTCGTTTCAAAACCTGTTTTAATAGCTTAATATGAGTTTTCAGTAATTCTAAAGCAGTTTATTAAGAAATCTTTGCGCTATGATACGTATATTTCTCAGAAAACCAGTCAAGTTCGAAAAATGCCAGCAATTATGGAAATATATTTAAAAATACCTATTTGTACGTAAAAATTGATTAGGTTATATAGACAAAGCGTAATTCTATGAAAATAAAGGTTAGAAACAACTTTTCAGCCAACCCAGCAATTGGTGTGAAAGTAACATAAATAAAGTTACATAAGTAGTTTCAGGTTCAAACCTATTAATAATAAAATAATAATAATAATATTATTATTATTATTATTATCATTACATAAGTAGGAACGTATTGATTGAAGCTACACTAGTAAACAAGCAGATTTTATGCGTGTTTATTACAAATTGTTGTTTACTCAAACTATAAATATCCAAATTTAGGACAAAACTTCAAGCCATCTCTTTCATCATGCTAAAATAGCAAACAGATCGAGATTCCGTGCCCGAAAATATTCGAAAACATTCGAATCTTGTAAGATTTCATAAGAAGGATTGGTGGGGGTTGCTCTAAGGACGTTTCTCGGTGAATGCTGACTGGTTTATTTACCTCCGTTCAAAGGAGGGTCACCAGGGCACAGCGAGATACGCAAACATACCGTCGCCGCCGTTGTGGAAAAAAAAACAGTGCCGGAGATGCGACGTATTACGGTTTGGAAATCGCCAGACAAAAAATGGGTGGGTTAGTTATGGAATCAACTCGTTCCGGAAAGTTTGTTTGACAAATTGAATAAAAAAACTAAGATAAGTTAATTAAAACGAAGTTCGTGACTCTAATTTAGTTTAAGAACAATATTCTTTAACCTTCTTTGAGTTTTATGGATGAGCGGCTCAGCCCGTTCGCGAAGAGATGTGCCGGTGTCGATTTTGGACCAAACTGTGCCTCTGTGGCTGAGCAGAACGGAGCTTTAGTCAAACGATGTCACTGGTGTCGGAGCCCAGCCAAGTTTTCCAAGCTGGGTAACACAAACCCTAAGATATACTCTTTTTACTAGTTTTCAGTAAGAAGTGAAAGATTTTGTCCTAAACTCTTTCTCATATACATAGAGTGATCTATTTTGATGTATAATTACACTTTCGGAAAATAAACCATTATTATTATTATATCCTTTTACAATTACCGAAATGACGGTGTCCTCACCAGAGTTCCCCCATCGGTCAAGTATTGAGTAAACATTTACACACTACTGTCGCGCATCACCGCAAACGCGGCCACGGTGCCATTCAGTTTACGCCAATCAAGCCAGCTAAAGGTACCGAAAAAGTGCACAATGTTTGCGTTTGTCAGTTTGTTACCGGCGTATAGTGCGAAAAACCATTGGCACATTTGCGGTGTTACTGTACTGTTTGCTATTTAGATGATCTCGTAGCGGGTGAAAAACGTCAGATCAGTGGTGCTTAAGCGATCAGTGAGGATAAACCAATTGTGTCAGAACTGGAAACTTCGGTAACAATTTACCATTTTGCAGTTTTTATGTACAAAAATATTGATTTTGGCCTTTGAAAGTAATTATTGTAAGTTTGTTACTACTACATGACTGAGACCTTTAACTGTGAGATCAGGGCCGGGAATTTGACTGACCAGGGCCGAAAATTTGAGAAACGGGCCGCCCTTTTCCCGGCCCTGTGTGACATGAGTTCGAAATTTAGCTAGTCTGACGAAACTTATGTACTGGGAACTTTCGATTTAGAAAATATATTAACATTGAACTATTTAAACTATAATGTAAATGTTTTAAATATAAATTATCAGAGATTTAACATACTCAAGTAACAACAATCTAGGATTCTAGTCCATATTAGTGCTTCGATTCTCTTAGGAGTCAAAATCATTAGAGTCAAGTGTAGGTGGGAGTATGAGGACTCCTCCGGACTGGGGGCGGCGCCCTTCCGAAGTCGATGAAGCGGAAAATTTAAATAAACCAACAGACTAATAGGCAGTGAACTTATTAATGAATAAGTTTAGTGAAGAGAAAATAGCACAAAGATTAGTATATAGATTTAAGTGGAGTATGAGAATAGAGAGCTTAATGAGGTCAAAACTAGTATTCATATAAAAGAGAAACAATTCCAATTCTGAAAATTGTTCATGATTCAAGACGCATAATGGAGTGTAACTTGCGTATTTTTAGGATGTTTAACACCGCACCTGCGGGCAAATTGCACGCGCGTACTTGCAAAGTACAATATCGAACGGAGAGTAGCCCCAAGATGCTGGCGCCCTGCTCGCAAAAAGGGCTCAGACGAGCGTTGAATTCTTTATACTCCATCATTGGTGCTTACTATAGTTTTTCTTTAAATTAGAACGGTTTATGTTATATGTACATTGTAATGAACTAGTTTTATGTTCTCAAATTCTAAACTCAAATATAGTATCAACACATTGATTTAGAAAACTACTCGTAACAAAATTAATCGTCAAGTCAGTCAACACTGCCTAGCAGGCGCCCGGACGTTTACCATGATCTTGGAGACTCCTAGATTCTTGGTTACTTTCATAAAAACTATGCGGGTGGTATCTCACGGTGAAAAATTGGAGAAAACATTTCATAAACCAGCTATTTTGCAAGTTTTCCAATGTTTTCGCTAAAAACAAATCAATATATCTTCTTTTCATGAAACATGTAAAGGTTTCTGGGCGGGCGCTGGCAGTAAACAATTCCGTTCGCTATTTAGCTGGAGCTGGTGTCTGGCAAACATAAACGGACTAATTTAGGATAAATAGGACCACTACGTCATGGTTTTAAAGAATTTAAAACATTTGTATTATTGAAAAATGTGAAAAATATTACAAAGATATCAAATTATCGACCATTGAAGTAAGACTGAATCAGCGAACATTACAACACAGGTTAAAGTGATACAAACAAGTAGTTGCATGACAAGTTTCTGTGGAGACTGTAAAAATGCCAGATACCAGCAAAACTTACCAGCGGCTACCAGCTAATACTGCCGTCAGTTGCTGGTAGTGGCTGGTAAGTTTTGTTGGTAGCGGCTAGACATCGACAAATACCTATAAGACTTATTTTAGTCCATAACTACTGGCATTACTAGAAAAAGTAGAAAACTGAATGTGTGATCCTAAAATTCATTAAAATCCAAATTTGCATCGTGTTTTGGACTTTAAACCGACCGACAAACGAATAATTGGCCTCATTTTTGAGGTGGCACGTGGGAGGGCGCGAAAAGAGTGACGGGAGCGTAAAGCAACCAAAAAAGGGCTCGAAAAGATTTGGCCTCAATAAAAATCGCTAAAGGATGTTGTTCTCTGGATTGAGATTTAGGAAGCTGTAAACTGTTGTGACTGAGTGAGGATCCAGCGCAGTATTTTGGGGGAACAAATTGTTTTATAAAAATAAATGTACTTTTGAAGAAGAGGCCCAATCCATCGGTTTTCTTTCTTTCTTAGATAACACCGCTGCGCCTAGGTTCGCTGGAAAGTAGATTTACCATTGACTGACTTCTATGCAGCAGAGATGCATTGAGAACTTCGATTGTCTCAAGTACAATGAACACTTTTAGATGTTGGATCACTGAGAAAGTATATGTAACTGGATATGAAGAGCACATTCTGTTAAACTAGAACTTTTTTCTTAAAAGTGAACATCGGTAACATTCCGAGGTTTGAGATACTCAACTATTTAAGATAGACAAATGGTTCTTTATAACAGAAATATTTCTAGCGTGGATTCTTTGAAAGTCAACGAACCATTTGAATAAAAGGCGCTTGTTCCAAAAAGCTTACATTAGTAATTATAACAACGCGATATGTTAACATACAATCTTATAAACCTAATATTGATATTGGACTTCCAGAAAACAGAACTTTTGTTAACGGAAAAGTGACAAATGAAACTATTTTAAGGCGATTGCAAAATTCTGAGCTCTGTTTTTGACGGTCCTGTTTTTTGGTAGTCCAGAGACAACCCTAGTTGCCCAAATTAATGCAGTCACATAAAATATATCCTTTAATCTTCATAAAATTCGAACGGGCGCCGGCGTCGGTGGCCGGCGGACTCAAAAATGGCTGCTCGCCAGGGATTACTCTCGCCGGCTGGCGTCTACTCGGATTACGGTAACTCTAGGCTGGCCTGTGTCTGCGTCTCTCAAGATGTTCTAGAAAAAGCCGGTCTCTCGCTGAAACTTTCAAAATTGGACTGCACTTCTACTGTGAGAATCGAGCCACAACGTCGAAACTTTGAGGCTGGCCAGCCAGAAAAATAGAGATAGGGGATTCATTTTTGAAGGACAGAATGTCTAGCCGAATAAGGCAACAACAAGCAGCAGACTTTAGACTGAAAGTAAGATTAAATTTGGAATTAAGTCTAGAGAATAGGGTTTTTAGGGATACGAACTATTTTTGAGAACATCTTTTAACCTCTTAAAATTGTACAGTGGCGGTGCTATGCTTGCTAGGGGTGTTCATGGGTCAAATAGCCCCGAATCCGGCTCATTAAATCTCTCACGCTGCAACTTACAAAAACATATTATTCACGTAGCGTCAGTAAAATAGTTGGTGTACGTATAGTCGACGGATGTATTGCTTGCAAGTGCATACGGTCAGTTTTGCAAAGGAGCGCGGATACTAAGGTGTAATAGAGTCAAACCCAAAATGATTAGCGCTCCAGCGCAACATTCACACTCCACCTGCAAGCAATTAGTCCGTCGAATATAGTAAGCTTCACAAAGTTCAGGAACTATAGTCTATAGAACTAGGAAACTACTTCTTCCAGTGGTTAGAACAGTGGTCTCCTTCTTCGTGATGAAAAGAAGCTATGGTCCGACTGCTCGTAACTACAGAAAGATGAGTTTGTTAAATCCCTTTTTTAACATGAAACCTTTCAATATAAAATAGATACTCCGAATGTTTGTTCAACTGCTATGTTCAAGCTAAATTTAGTAAGGATTTCGAGCCGTTTAACTATAAAATTACAAAATAGTTCATAAAAATATAGGAAAGAGATTAAATTTGAAGAAATTTACGCGGAAATTGTTTATTTTGAACGAAATTCTGGAAAAAACTAGCGCTCTCCGCTTTGGGGATGAAATCATTCATGTTATTCACGATTTAACTTGTTTTTCAGTCGACAATGAAACTGTGTTATAAAAACATGAAATTACGAGAATCAATTTGGAAATTGGCTTTCTTTAAATATAGATGGCTATATTTATAATAATATGTTTATTTATAATATAAGTTTTCGTGCAAATCCATTGAAATTAGTGTTATAGGGTCGGTCGCAGTCGTGCAAAGTTAATTAGATGTTGATATCAACCTTTTTCAAGTACACGATTTATGCATATATCCTCTTTCCAAGAATAGGCCCACTGAGCAGGGATAGTTGGGTGTTAGAAATTGAAAGGAGCGGTTTACCATAAAAACCCATAAAAAGAAAACATTTATCATAGGCGACTTTGATTTTGATAATCGACCTCCGTTCGTTGCAAATGGTCCCTTTTCGAATTTGTTTCCTAATGTAGTCGATTTGCAATAACATAAAGATTATCGAGTCTTGCAGCTTTTTTCGCCTAGGTCTTGACGAGGAATTATATAAGGAGATCTACGGGTGCTTCCTTTGGTAAACTAAAATTAACTAACGAATACGACGAATCGGGACAGTTTATTTCTCTAATCATTTTCTATTAATGTTGTAGGAAGAGGTTTTTACAGGCAAGCCCAGGCCGACTCGACCAAAACTACACCCCTGTGGCCGCAGTATAGAAACGCCCGGGTGGGTGCCCAAGCAGTTGAGAATTGTTGCCAGGGCAGGCTAAAAACTGCCAGGGCACCCACCCGGGCGTTTCTATACTACGGCCACTGGATAATGGAGTCATCCGGAT
>JAQGAV010003075.1:0-13406 GCA_034691345.1 Phasmarhabditis papillosa | reverse complement strand
GAAAACTACGGAAAGACATACACATCCACAGGATGCTACATCTGGTCAGAGTAGTGAAATCGTTAAATTAATTCTTACATGGTCTAATGGTTGAACTTTGATAGTAACTTTTATAACCATGTTCGAATAAATATAGTGGCTTTTTACGAATACTATCGACAACTGTGGTGTATTTAATAAGAAGCAAAACCTAAATGCAACAACAGCTTACAAACGAACATAAAACTTATGATAGGAGAATGCAGATAGATATTTTGTCAATTTTTCGCTGCAGCCAGCGATATTTTCTCGCGACCGGTCGTCCACAAGGCTGCACTGAAAGTAGCCTAGCCTAACGCTACACGAACCTCTCATCTATATGACCTTGACCAAAAGCACAGTTTATTCTACTCAAATACTTTTTTTCACTTGACAACTGATTTTTTGTGTTTTTTACTCATTGTTTAAAGATAAATTGTTTTGACAAATAACGTCAGCGTAATGAATTCATCAAATTCGCTGAGTGCACCAGTAAGCCAAGAAACTTCAGAACATTCAGGTTAGCTAAAGTTATCAATTCAGGTTATTTTATTTTACTAAATATTGCCATGGTTATGTAAAATCCAAATCAAATGCGTTTTCCCGTGTCACGAATCTTTCAGATAAAATGAATTGTGAACTTTGTGTTGCTGAATTCGATTCTGATGCTGAGTTGAAAAAACATAAAGAGCTTCATAAACGACCAAGCGATAAAAGTTTGAATTGTCTGGACTGTGGAATTAGTTTTGAAGTAAGTCCCTTTACCTTGTTTTAGCAAGAAAGTGCATGAAAACTATATAACTGTTTCACTCATTTTCTCACATCTCGGAAGTTTAGAGGCCGTCTCTGCGAAAAAGGATTGTTTTAAATGCCCGTCGGCTCTAGAAAATTTAATTTTTTTGTTTTTTAGTACTTTACTGTACTATAATATTTATTTTGTCTTTTGGACATCCGCGGCCCGAGGCCCCGCCTAAAAAGAAAAATAATCGTGGGCAGTTTGGAGAAAACCGTTGGAGGTATTATTAGGTTTACCTTCCCAATAGTAAAAACACTATTAGGAATTGTGCCTGAAACGTATTACTTTATATTGTAACACGTGTCTGCTTTAGAATCAAAAAAGTCGATCTGATCATATTTACACTTTGCATCCTGGATACCTTCCGGCTGAGTGCGATATTTGTGGAAGAAGGTTCAAGAACGGCACCGTCCTCAAAGGGCACAAAAATACACATTTAGGTAATATTATTTATTTGATTACTTGTTTGGGTTTGAGTAAAACAGCGAGTAGAATTCAAATCAAAATCTTCAAAGGCTAACCATTTCTTCATATTAAATATAAGTCAAAATTAGCGTAATAATTTCTTGTCATCTATTAAAAAAACAAGTATTAGTCTTTTTTAAACAACTAACACTTTAGGCAAGACTAACTTCCAGTGTGAAACTTGCGGATTCAAATTTCTGACCAAAGGAAACTATGAACGCCATTTGAAAACACATGAGAGAGGGAAACTTGGAAAGGAGCAGAAATGCTTGTACTGTGAAGAACTCTTTGAGGTACGCTACTATACAGAAGGCGGCCAAGGCTTATGCAAGGGTATACGGTACGAACCACAAATTTTACTGGAACGCGACCGATCAATAACACTCGAAAGGCGGACTGGTCAATGAGGCAATGTACAACACCACATCTCACTCATTTTTCTGAAACAATTAATTTACATTAGTGAATATAACTATTTTGCGCGTTTTAAGTTGAGTACTGAGACTTTTATCTTGCATGTCATTTGTCCACCGATTATAGTCGAATTCAAAAGTAAAGTGTGTTGACAAATTATTAGCTCTTTCCCTTAAAAGTTTCACAAATACACAAAACTCAATCAAAATATACGGAATACATGACCTTTTTACTCTTGCATGAGACAGCAGTATAAGCATCAAACCTCAAAATACTAATTTAACGATTTAGGAACTCGAATTACTGAGAGTGCATGTTTTATCACTTCATAAGGATCAACTAATCGAGACACCAGATACCAGATACTTGACAAACACGGCTAAAATCTCCTTCAAATGCACAACTTGTGAATACATTGGAAATTCTCTGCCGCAAACCATCAAACATTTCGAAATGCACACTGGTGAGTGAAATATGTTTTGTTAAAAGTAAACACCTACGTACTAGTACAATCTGTTTCGCAACCTAGGCTAAACAGCTATAGCCTGTTGCAAAACTTTGTTTTGAAAAGCGTTCGAACTTGCCCAATTTTATTCTTTGAAGGCAATTTTTGCAAACCGCGCATAAAGTAGTATGTTCTAGCAAAAAAAAAAACAGTAAAGACAAACCTATAACAATCTGAACTAGTACGCCGGAAAAAAAATTTCTATCTGTAATTTGGTGATTTTTCAGGAGAGCGTGAGTCTGAACACCTGTGCAAGTATTGTAATGCTGGCCTGCCAACCGTCGATAAAAAACGTGCCCATGAAAAGAAACATTTGGATTCGAAAGGAAATGTTCATTTCAATTGTCACGAATGCCCAGCCACTTTCGAGGTTTGACACGTTCAAGCAAAAGCCTAATTTGAGTTAGGACACTTTGAATGTGATTGTTTAATTAGGTTATCATTGGTTCTAGACAGCCGAAGCATTTGTTGAACATTACAATACGCACTACGACCAACTAGCCCATAGATGCAGATATTGTGCTCGAATGTTCACTCGTCTGGCAGCATTGGCAAGACATATGGAGCAATATCATCAAGGTATGCAAGAATTTAAGCATTTTCCACAGAGATTAAGATTCAGCAAACGAGCAGGGCCTGACAGTCTAAAAACTGTTTGACCTCGGCCAGAGTCAGCCCCTTGTCTCGCAGTATTTTCGTAGCATATTTTGTGAAAGGGTAAATGTACTATATAGGGTTGAGCAGCCGGGCACCAAGAACAAGCCGAAGCACAAAATTTTCCCTAAAGCCCATTTGGGCTCGAAAACCCACGCTTGCGTAAAACGGTCCCAAATCTCACACTCTGAAACTTAGACTAAAACTTCGATTTCCAGATCAGCAACCTACAGACAGCAATGATGGACTAACAGTTACCGAGAGGATCCATATTGACTGCTACGGCTACAAGTCGCAACTGGTGCCTGGCCCCGAAAGAAACAAATTTGGAAACTTGGCCTTCTTATGCAAAATTTGCGGACGTAAATTTTTTGGATTCGACGGACTTGCGAAGCATTACCGAGATCACGAAAGTGCGTACATTCTTTCAATTTGGTTTTTTAGGCCCGATAGAAAAACTCTTTTAATAACTCGAAAAATATCTACTTCATAGTATTAACTTTAAAATAACAAAGACAAAACCAAAACAAATTCCTAAATATATCATTTCAGCTAATGGAAAGTTTAATTGCCCGATTTGCGAGATGGGCTATCCATATAACTTTGAACTTCACAAGCATTTAGTCAAGCATCATGACAACAAATCCATGAAATCGTACGAATGTTGTTTATGCCAGGAATCAATTGAAGTATGGAATATTGGCTGGGATAAAGTTATTGGAAGTGATTTTAAAAGTGATATATTTCCTGTAATCGCGCATATAACTCTTATCACAATAACTGTAGATTTCTTCGGCGCAGGGTTTCGGCCATTCATTCCGAAATCTTCTGACCAGAAACGGCTCCTTTCTAACTGTCAATCTTCGGGTGCACGAAACGGGGTTCCAAATAAAGACTATCACGGCTGGTACTCATGTTAGAAAGGTTTATCCTTCTTTAACAACATCCAATGCCTTCTTATCCAACGATTCAGGTTACAAACTTTTTACTGCAAAAGCACTGACTATTTTCCGGCAGTTTTTCATCAAAAAATCGATCGTTCGCCGACTATACTCTAGCAAATACAAAACAACATTTTAGGGGGCTTTGAATTTCAAGAAGCACTGCACCGATCACAGCCAATTCGACAAGGAAAAGTGCACCTACATATGTCTTGAATGCGATTCTGAATTCACGACATACCTGAAGATGTCTCAACATCTAAAAACACATAAAGGTAATTTCTAAAACAACTATTAATAGAGTATGTTTCTTTAGATGGCGATGAAGTAGCCGTAAAATCAGAGCAAAACACAGATGAACCGGATGTTACTCTAATGGTTTGTTCTATAAGTTTTTTGTTAAGTTTTAATTTCAACAAGCATTGTATACAAATGTTCTAAATGCAAGTCAAAACATGTTTGCTTTATCTTAGCACCGATTTTAATATTGTCTTAAGCTGATACTATATATTAAAGTGTTTCCAATCTTATGAATGAAAGTTTAACTTATGATAAATTAAGGAAGTAGAATCTTCTGGAACAAAGAATGAAGTAAAATGTGAAGAGCTGCCCTATGCTTGTAAATTTTGTTCTAAACGATTCGTACACGCTGGATTTCTGGCTAAGCATGTCTACGAATTTCATGCGGGTAAGGCTTGTTTTTGTCACTTATCTTTTATTTTGAGCCAAAAATGTTGAGAAATTATTACGAAATTTGTACTCCCAAATGAAATATGCTTTCTTGCATACATCATTTGCAGCATGAACTGAGGACTGCTTTTATAATAGCCCAATAATTAAGAGTTCTTTATGCTATACATTTCCTGTTGCAGATTTGATTTCCAATGCGAGCAATGACGGTCTTACCCTGAAAGAGAGAATCTATCTCGACTGTTTCGAAGTTCTTGCTCAGATTACTCCAGGCCCAGAAAGAAATGACGCCGGTGAAGTAGGATTGTCGTGCAAGTATTGTGGAAAGGTTCTTTTTGGGTACACTGCAATCGTGATACATCAGAGGGTTCATGAAAGTAAGTACGATAGTATTAATGAATTTACGCTAATCCTGAAATTATCTTAAAAATTGTGTTTTTATAATGTTTTTGCGTTTCAATAGTATCTATTCATTTCTGATATGTACACATTTAAAATTATTTTTAGAGAATGCAGAGTTTAAATGCGAAATATGTGATAAACAGTTTCGAATGAAATCCAACTATAAACTTCACATGGCAGTTCATGAAAAAACAAAAGTAGAACAACAACAGAACTGTTTGTATTGTACGGAAACTTTCTCGGTTAGTTAATTTCCCTTGTTTGCAATGGTTTATCATAAACATGTGAAACCGAAACCAAATTACTGGCCCCTTTTAATGATACTAAAGAATATAATAGTTTGTCATTTATAACCTAAATTAATTTGTTTCCCATGTGTTCATTTCTATGATCACTCACTTAAGGATATATTCGGTTTGAGACAACACATTTGGTCATCGCATGCTGAGGTTCTGGTAAAGCTGCCCTGCACAAGTAGCAAGTTCTACAAATGTAAAACATGCAGTTATTTGGGCAGCTCTCTGCCCGATATAATTAAACACGCCAAATTGCATACCGGTAAGCACACTTAGTGTCGGGAAAACTGCTGAATAGGAACCTTGAAATCTTAGTAACTAGAAATAGGGTTATAAACGCTTTATTAGGCAAATAAGAGAAATTACCAGAATTTAAATTTTAAATAGCATATATACATTGTTAGGCGATGGTCTTATACAACATGAATGTAAACACTGTAAAGTTGGGTTTACAACAAAACAAGAAACGAAACTGCACGAGGCTAAGCATCTGGATTCGGATGGTAACGTGCATTTTGATTGTCAATCGTGCCCAGAGAAGCTTAAGGTAGGTCCAATCGCGTCATATCCTTCGCCAGTCATCTGGTTTTCATTCGGAAGAGCCTTTTTTTAAAGTAACTGAAACTTAATGACTTGTAACAGACTGCTCTCAAATATTAAATATCTTATAAAAGAAATGGTATATTCAGAATTTAACTGCTTTAGACGGCTGAAGCCTTTGCCAAACATTTTCAAATGCACTATGATCAAATGCCCTTTAGTTGTCAATATTGTCCAAGAAAATTTGAACTAGCCGGGGTCTGGGCCAGACATGTTGAACACTATCACAAAGGTAATATTATGTTATAGTCAGATTCAAAAGATTCAAAAGTGCAAGCAGGCGCAGTGTTAAAAATAACGAAATAGGCAGCATACACGGCCTCATTACTTTTGAATGTTATCAACATTTGGACTAATCACTTTCCGCCCATATATTTATCCCTATTCAGATATGATACCTACTGATCGGAACGATGGTCTAACCATATCTGAGAGAATTCACGTCGACTGCTACAACTTCAACCTAGTGCCTGGACCGGAGCGGGACAGTACGGGAAGACTTGCAATCTTATGCAGAATCTGTGAAGTTAAATGTTACGGATTCATAAATATTCTGAAGCATTCTCGACAACACGAAAGTAAGTTATCCTAAATACATTAGTTATGGTCTATATTCTGAGCTCGATTTCCAACCCAGTATCCTGGGGGGAGCGCGGTGTTAAATAAAAATGAATGAAAGATCGATAGATCAGGAGCCTTTTCCTTTTTGTCAAACCTACTTTCAATTTAACTAAACAACGCTTTTCTCCAGTACAATGCGCTAGAAGGCTCTAGCCCTTGGTGCCCACCAATTATTGTATAAATGGTTTAGATGGTTTACAGTACCCTGCCGCGGACACTAGGTCTCGTTGAATTAAATTTCAACCAATTTAGGTGCCGAAAAATTTCTTTGCCCAATTTGCGATCAGAAATCTTCTTATGAATACGAACTGCGCACTCACTTAGAAAAACATGACAAGAAGTCGGAAAAGAAAATGTATGAGTGTGCCTTATGCAAAGAAAAAGTAAAGGTGCGTTTAGTCTGATTCAAGAGGAATAATGGAGTGTTACTTGCGTATTTTTAGTACATTTTGCGTACATTTTCTGTTTTTGAATACTTTCAGAGCAATTTTCAACGAGATTCTTTTTTAACACTCCATTATTATTCTTGAATAGAACTATAGTTTTCATTCTATATCCTACAATTGGGAAGCAATATTAATAATTGCTTATTTTTATAAATATTTAGGGTGCTAAACATTTTCATCAACACTGTATTTCACATAAGGAATTTGATAAATCAGATGGAAGCTACAATTGCTCTAGATGCGGGTTCACTAGCCCCAGTTTTGTGAAATTTGGTAACCACTTGAATGAAGTTGGGGGTTAGTTTAATTCACATAAAAACACTCACAAACTATGACATCATGGATAAAAGCTTTCTTTAGACATAGGGAACCATGCAATATGGTCTATACTTGATCATAGCTAATTCCATAAAGATAAATTTCAAGACATGTACCTGCCAGTGCCTGAATTTCAGGGCCGGTCCGGACAGGGGCCGACATTTTGGGAAATCGGCATTAGATGGCCGGAAATTTGAGCTCGCGGCCTGGCCCGCACAGGAAAGAGAATTTAAAAAGTCTGCCCAAGCAAGCACAATTTTTATGGAAAAATCGACTGATTTATGTGAGACTTTGATAAATAGTATCCAAAAACATCAATAGGTACAGATTGCTGAACTCTTTATTGGTAATGCCGAAAAATTGCACTAAAAACTAACTTTTTTGAACAATATCTGCCAATCATCCTGAAATAGACTTGGGCTGGTGCCGACTTTTTGGGAAATCGGTCCGGGCCGGTGTTTTCCCAACCCTGCACGTATCTAATCGTAAGTGTTAGACTGTTCTAACATATGTTTGTTATATACTAGGGTTGTTTAAAAAGAACTAAAGATTGAATTGAATTTGAATTTATTGAAATCTTAACTAGCAATCCAATTAAATATATAAGCAAACGTGTTCACCTCCGTCAAATTTGCATTTGGTTACTATTTGTGGTTTTCAGACTGTAAAATCACTTCAGAAGTTGACAACAATGAGGTTAGAGAAAATAATCCTGCTACTACATTCCGTGAAACTGGCAGAATTCATAGTGTAGGTTTGAGAACTGGCACTGCATTTCACTATAACTTTATAGTGGGATTCAAGAGTAATAGCGCTATGTAATCTGCGCATTCACCAATTTTTAACACCGTGGTTGCTGGCATTTCTCAAGCGCGAACCTACAGATTGCTTGCTTGCCATCCATTTCGCATAGTCGAACATTTATTTTTCAGCCCTCGCAAATATTTTCACACGCAGCTGTTAGTTTTGAATCCACAATTTAAGAAAAGCGCAACTTCCCCCTTAAGAAAAAACTAACCGAACTTTCCAGCACCTTGAGGGCGAGACTTCAACGGTGCACAATGACGACCTACCGTACGTGTGTCGATACTGCAATCGAAGATTTGACCAGCAGGGATTTCTGGGCCGCCATTTATTAAAAAAGCACTCAAGTAAGTTAAAAAATAATAACTATGCATCAGTTAGAAATTAACAGTGTTTCTATCCAACAAATATCGTTCTTTACGGCAATATTGAGCCAGGACCTGCTGATATGTACGGTGCACTCAACATTTTCTTTTCAACATTCATGTTTAAATCGATAAGGTTATAAAATTGATAAAAATATCGATAAATTAGGGATGCGTTTAACTAGCAAGATTGAATTTGTTACGAATATTTTATTTGTTACGAACGAGTTATTAGAGTTTGAAAATACTGAAAAAGTTCCTCACCAACTACCGCAATCCACATCATTATATTTTTACAGATTTGCTATCAAACCCTAAGAACGGTTTGACAATTAAAGAAAGTGTTTCGTTGGAATGTTTTGGAGTTCCAGTAAAAATAAAGAATAAATCAAATCGCAACAAACAGGGGCACCTAACATTCATTTGTACGTACTGCGACAATGAATATGATGGAGTCGACGCTATAATAAGACACTACAAACGGCATGTTGGTGGGTTTGCAATAATATATAGATATATAAGAAAAATTTAAAGAACTGTTCATGTATTTTTGCTAAATACCAGATCACCGATGTTTGTAGCGAAAGGAACCAACTTCCTAAGGTTCCTTATAAATAAAGGAACCTTAGGAAGTTGCAACTCTCTGCAATGTTCCTAAAATGCGTAAGATTCCAATGTGCATTTTGAAAATATATTCCACTATAGATAACACATTCACTTGGAAAAGTATTCAATCAGTACCAAATTACCAAAGTGTTGCTTAAAACATATATTTTTAATTCTACTAATTGTAACATTATTAAGACGAGGGTAAATTCTCCTGCCCTTTGTGTGAGGCAAAGTTTCCTTGTGTTGGCAACCTCAACGCTCATCTTCTCATTCATGACAAGAAAAAGACCACATATCAGTGCACACTTTGTAGGACAAAAATGAAGGTTAGATGATAGGTTCAAGTTTCGGTAGCGCCTATGTACAACTACTACGTTGTGGTGTATAAACATATCAGGATACACAATAAAAATGTTGGTCAATGTTTAAGCTAAGCAAGTTGAAATTAGCACACTTATTGAAAAAGTAAGTAACAAATGTGTAGAATATATTTTTATTATATTTCCTGTAATCGCACATATCACACAATAACTGCAGATTACTTCGACGCAGGGTTTCGGCCATTCATTTCGGAATCATATGAGCAGTGACGGCTCCTTTTTAACATTCAATAATCGGGGGCACGACATGGGATAATCTACGGGGGTGTCAAACCCACAGTCTCAAATCCTCACGGATTCAGAGACCGCTGCTCTAACTACAAGGCACCCTCCTAATATAACACTATGTTACATATATTCATTTAAATTACATTTAGGGCGCTGTCAATTTCAACAAGCACTGTCTGGCCCATCCGGAGTACAATGCGACAGAAAACACCTTCAAATGTTCTAAATGCAACTGGAAACAGAATAGTTATCAAGAATTAGTCAAGCATTTGAAAAATCATACGGGTTGGTAATTTTGAGTCGTAATAGGTGAACATAGACATGTATTCAAACAAAGTTAAGTATAGTCGGCGGACAAATGATTTGCAAGTTAAAGGTCTGAGTGCTGACTTACAACCGGCAAAATAGGATTAGTCACTAACATAAGTTAATTGTTTAAGAATATAAGTTAGATGTAGTGTTGTACATTGCATCATTGACTTGTCCGCGTTTTCGCGCGCCAGTGCTCGGCTGCGCTCCAATAAAATTTGTTGTTTATACCGTATACCCTTGAATAAGCCTTGGTCGCCGACTATATATTGTAGGGCAAGAGCAAAAAACTAACTCAAGATTTATACTTCACTTGTTTAATGTACCGTTCGAACGATATCTTTTAGACGATTGCTCTCCTTGATATGCCAATAGCTTATAATCATTAAATAAAGAGCTATAGAATGTTTAGATAATATGATGAATGTGGATGAAGATATGACTGCAGCTGATAATCCAACAATCATTGATGATGATAATATTGTTAACCAAGGACAGGTTAGACTTTTTTTTGAATCGACAGTTAACCTGGTATTTTCGCATAACTGCATACAGATTGAATCTGATAATGGAGATTTAGTTGATCATTGCGTCAAAGTTAGTTCAGAGTCTATTGTCAGTGTCTATTCTAAACAAAGAAAAATTCAACTGCGGAGCATTAAATTTATACAATGTAAATTGTTCAAGACATTTCATTATAGAGTATTCTGGCTGAATCGGAATTCGGAGTAGCTGGATCTTTTGATGATGTTGACATTGATGAAATGATGGACATGAATAACACTAATCATGAGATAATGCAGCATGTAAGTAATATAACTTCAAATTATATCAATTTCTATTGAATCATATTATTCCTCGATTCTTGGATTTTAAAACTATAGTGGTGGAATAACATGGCGTAATTGAAATGTTTGACAAGGATCTAAATGTAAAGAATCTCCACAAACATTTGCAGAACATCTAGATAGAGTAGTCGAACCTCCGGACTCGTTTGATTACTAAGCGAGCGCTAAACGATTATATAGTATATCTCAAGACCTAGGTTTCCCGCTTGGTATCATGAGCGGGGTGCAGTGATATAAAAATTAAAGTAAAATCGGTCGACGTGCTGGAAACCTAGGTCTTGAGATGGGATATATCATTTTGCACTGGTGTAAGCTTCCTGTAGCGGTAACTGGCTTCAAGACAATAATGATAACTTGAACATAGATAGTCGAACTCAGAATCGTAAACTGAATCTATAACATAAGAAATAAACTTGTGTTATCACGACGACTCACCAGTTTCGATTGCATAGAAAACCATAGATATTTAGGAGTTCGCAGCTTTACCACTGTCTGTTGCTGTATATAAATCGGCTGTATCAAATCCAGATTCGAGTTTTATTATCTGGTGCAAGGTGAGCGAGCCTACAAAACAATTTATGTTTAAAAGCGACAATTGAAAGTCCTCCAACATTTTGAATATTGTAGGTTTAGCTCATTGGAGCTTAAAAATATAAATTAATAATTTAAATATAGCCAATCATCATTTTTATAACTATAATAAGCATTTTATATAACTGCTTAACAACTGTTTTATTTCAGAAGTTAGATGCCGATCTGATAGATGTAGCACGGTTATATCCAGATAGAATTTCTATTTGTGTCACAGGCACAAAGAAACAAAACCCGAAATCATCCCAGAACACTTTAGTAGTAAGTTATAGTGTTTTCCAAAATAAATTTGAGTTTTTATAAAATTTTAAAGGGAACAATATTGCGAAATCAGCATTTAAATATTCTTTTGAAATCTTTACTTTTGAAATTTTGTTTAACATAAGAGTATTGTAATAGATTTCAATATAACTTTGTTATAAAGACAATCATAACAATAAAAAAACTTATTTTAGATATAGCTCTTTCCAAACGTTATTCCTTTTAGAGTACCCAGATTTATATTGGTGATGGAAACGAAAAAGATTTTAAAGTTAAGCTATACAGTACAACACCTTACGAAGAAAGGAGACATTTCTCTTCAATTGGAGACTTTCAAGAGGCGCTACTGCTACATTTAAAATTTCATAAGATGGAGCACTACGTTCGTCAATCATTCAAAGGTATGTTAAAACTGAATGTCACCTTACATCGAGCAGTTACTGGCTAGTCCGCTAATATTCACGATACAATTGTTTCAGATTTGCAAATACTCAAACGATTGGATGGAATCAAACTAATCATATGTAATTGTGTTGGAGATACACAACAATTGTAACATTCTCCATTTCAGATTAAAATAAATTATTTTGCTTTTTGTTATCTCGATTTATTTGGAAACTCATAGAAAGTGTATAATAACTGTAGTACAATTAGGGTGGATACATACAAACTATCAAAGATAGAACCTTATGCTAGAAAACGGTGAAAAGCGAATTCAAATGGATTTCAATTGATATTTTGGCTTTTCTTCAATTAGAAGTCTTGACTGGTAATCATTTTAAGCGCATTGCTATTTTTCCACCCGAAATTCAATAAAACTATTTACGACACTGACCGACTTGAACTGTTTTCATTAACTGTTGCTAACTTTTTTTAATTTCTAAAGCTTTAATTCATTTGGCTACAATGTCTATAATCCTGTTCACACAACTGATATTCGGTCTACCCTCAGTTCAGTAGATTATCAAACCAAAAATGGCTAAACTTCATTTCAGAGGACGAACATCCGCAATGTCCAATTAAAATGTAGTATTAATGTTCGGATAAATCATTATTTGGATTGATGCTTATCTGTTAATGTTCTGGCAAGAGAGTTCATATTTGTTCATGAATGAATCATAGCGAACCAGATGGAGAGACCATTGCACGGTTTAATGGATCGAAGTCAGCTAATGGTTTAGACAGGGACAGAATTGTAGGTCAAGAAGAAGAGGTATTCGGGAAATTCTTTGAATAATTCGGTAATTTAGAAGAAGCTAACAATAGATCCCAAATTATCACACTTTCCGTCTTGACGCATTCGTCCAGCTGACTTTGCATTCACGACGGTTCTCCGCTGCTCTAGTGATCTTCTGATTCAATGTTTCAAGCTGGGCTAACTTGTCCATCTTCTCAGTGATCGACTGCGCGAAGTCCCTAGGTTCCATGACATTCGGGTCTTCACCCATCAAGACCTCCACTTTTCACCCGATCTTCTTGATGTCCTTCTCGATTTCATCACACGGTTCAATATATATATTTATTCTCTTCTCTCCAACCGTAGTAATCTTTAAGCTTCTAGTAGTTTGCACCTTAAAAACACACCAACTACAAAACGTATAACAAAATTGTATGTTTTATGATGCCCGCATCTCCGCATCTTCAACCTTCAACTTTCATAGGTAATTTGTTATATGTACCAGCCCTCCGCACCGGCAGGCCGAGGCCGGCCGCAATGTACTTTAGGATCATAAAACAGTTCAAAAAAGAGTACTTTTTTAGTCATTGTTTCACTTATTTGATGTTAATTTTCAGTATTTTGATAAAAAACATTCAACATAACATATAGATTAACATAAAATCAAC
>JAQGAV010003074.1:0-13412 GCA_034691345.1 Phasmarhabditis papillosa | reverse complement strand
GGTGCGGGTTCGAGTCCCGCCCAAGGCATTTTTTCCGAAACGTTCCTCTGTCATTTGGGATTATCATATCCAACAAATGAATTGATGTCTGATCTGTTTGCCGAAATGCCTTTATTAAACTATCTATTGTTATGAGCTATCCCGATCGTACATATAATTCCTATTTGTCTTAATTTTGTTTAACACAGACAGTTCTTACATTTTCATAAATGAATTGTGCTCTTCTTGCCCGCAAAATCAACATTTCGTCTCAGTTTCATAAGAAATTTATGCGTTTTTGCTCCCGGGGGTTCTCAAAAGTGGTCGGGTTGGGCCCACTACATTTTACGCGGCCCGGGCTGAGCCGAAGAAATTTAAAAAATGCGAGCTGGCTGGACCGTTTGCTGTAAATTGTCTAAAACTTCTCATTTACTTCCGGTAGCGTTCATTTTCTCCTCACCCCATTTGATGTGATTGTTTTCTTCGTTTGCCTCCGTCTAAGCTCTTCGACAAATCGACTCCGACGTATTGATTTTTAAACGAACAGACTATTTCTACCGTTATTGGTCCGGCTCGATTTTAGCGAATTGTGTTTTAGATAGAAAGATATTTGGAGCAAGCCGGAACGGTTCCTCTTCTAGCTCCAAAGCTATCGGGTTTCAAAGTTTTTGTGAAACTTTTAAATTCGACTATGCTTGTTTTCGAAATTTTTTGTTAAACTATTCCCTGATATTATGAAAAATGTTACGTATTATTTCTTTATCTTCAATAATATTTTGATGTAGCACTTCGGCTCGTGACTTGAAACATTATTTTACCATTATCAGTTCCTCATTTTATAATCTTCTTTGCGATCATACTTTGTTTTTGGAGCATCTTGTACTTCCTTCCATAGCGAATTTTGTAAGCTCTGACCAAATTAACTATAGTATGCGAACCAATCGCTTGCAGCTAAGTCTAAGTCCAAGCGGAGTCTAATAAATTCAAATTAAGGCAAAGATTTGCCCTAATTTGACTCAAATAAACTTGCATTCTAAAATTGCAGTTCGTACCGTAACCCCTTGCAAGTGATTAGTTCGTCGACTATAAGTTATGCTGAAAATATTAATATGTTCTTTGGTATATTAGTAAACGTGTAAATAGACTATCTATTGGTTTGTAATATGAGGCCCGATACTTTTTAAATCACTGCCCGGGACCAGTCTTGTGTAGCACTGATATTTTGTACCGTTTCTTCTGTATCGTCTTGTCGTATTCATAGTGACAGTAATCTTACAGATACCTAAATTAAGAATGAACTCCTTTCTTTCTACTATTATTTTAATTACTATTTCAATTAACTGTTATTATTGTTTACAATGCTGGAGTGGTAAGTTATCAAAATATAGAGTTAGGGCTTTTACATCGGTTTATCTTCCGTCTGATCGAAATATTCATTACAACAGTCTTAATAACTCTAATATAATAGTGGAAGTTTATGGGTTAACGGAGACAAACGAGTAGCTCAAATGACCTTCATGGAAGGAGTTGGAATGGGTCGCCCGTGGTCAAAATTTCACGGCCCGCGTCCCGGCCTGGGAAATTCACAAATTCCCTTGTTCAGAGGGGCAAAGAACTAATTTGATAGATGAATTATATGAAAAAAGTTACTCGAAGTTGGTGGGTGGTCCAATCAGAGACACAATCGTAGATCTAAACCGTTGTATAAATTTGCTTACAGGTTCAAAAGGTGTGGTTAATGGCTCCTCATCGAGTAATTTTCAAGTAATAACCTGTGAAGATGGCATGAAATACTGTTTCTCGTCTTATTCAGATGATCATTCAGGTGAGAATCCAGTTCGATTTGCGGGTAGAGAAGAGTCACTGGTTACAGTTCAATTAGGTACTACAATCACTGAGAATCGACCCGTTTGGCAATAATTGCGATCCGGCCCTCACTGTGTTTTGTATTCTTAAAAGTATAGCAAATTCTGCGAACCTATCAGTTTTTTGTTATTTTTTTGTTAGTTTGAAGCGTCTAGTATAGTCTACGGACAAATCTCTTTTATTAGGTTTAATGTTTTTTTTAAAATTTATTTATTATTTAGTTTTAAGTTTAAAGTAAAGTTTAAATGTCTATTTATTATAAGCCGAGCGCACAATTCTATCGGCTGCTTGTACATTTTCTTTCGATTTCCGCGCTCCTTCTAAATTCTACTGTACACTTCTGCAAACGATTTATCCGTCGACTATAATCGTGTTCGAGATTTACAATAAGTCAAGGCTTATCTAATTAATTTTAGACGTGACGGCTTCCTGCCAAACTATGAATACAGAACAAAGGCTTATAGACGTATGCAAGGTGAGATAAATAACAGACTCCATACTAGACCGGGTCGTCCTGTCTTCCAATGTTTTGACCTTAGCCCGGCCCGACCTGCAAGAGTGAGTAACTCATGTGACGACTACTTATTGTCAGCTCCGGAAGAAACAATAATGAAAAAATTTAGCTACAATTTGTTTCTGCTTGGGTTCGAATGGGCCCATTTTTGCGTACTTCAGTGAATAATCAAAGAGAATAAAGGTACTCTATTTGATAAAGAGAAGCTTTGATTCTCGTTTCCGGGGCAAGATCAGGCTTTGTGAATTACGAAAAACCTAAAAGTACAGCATGGTCTCAGTATCAGCAATCATAAAATAAGGTTACATCCTTTAACAACTGCAGTTGTGATAATAGAAAAGACAAATAGGGACCACCCGGGCCGACCTGTCAAATTCTTAACCCAGATCTACTGTATATTTTCAGACTCATTGTGTAAACCACACAGACATCCACGTGACAGTCTGTTGCTGCCAGACGGATTTGTGTAATTTACAGCCGATTGACCAACCAACTACAGTAAAACCGGATAATAAGGATAAAAACGATAAAGAAGAAGCGAAGAATGAAACAATTGTATTATAGAAAGAAGTTAAACAGAAGAGAACCGAGACAACGCTAGCTTAAATAGATTATACTGCTAGCCCTTGAAGGAATGCGTGATTTAAAGGCCTAAAATATGCTTCCAATTACTGTAGCGTCTATAAGATACAGTATTTTACGATCTATTACATGATTTCAAGCGCGAACTTATATTAACTGACGGTGTTGGTAAACTATAACTTTACGAATTTAACTTGACTTCGCTTAACTTCAAACGAGCAGACTGAGGCTAATCCAAAATTGATAATGGTCTAGTTACGGTAGTGCCGCAAATACGGCAATTAAACTCCACCGCAGTATTTCTATTTCTGACGCCGCGATGATACAGGTTCTCTTCAGTTTGACATTCCGTACAGTATTGTATGTACATAACGACGAGTGGTACTTTTATGCCTTTCAAACTAATAAAGTATGGGACGTTTATTTAATAATATAAACTTATATACAAAAGGGTGGTCTTAATAGACTATTTTTGTCATTTTCATTTCGAAATGACGTGGTCTTCTCATTATTCCGTACGATGTAACAGGCGAAAGAGAGGGTGCACCGGATACTGGAGACAAATTATAGTCATGCAGAAGGTTACCAAGGATCTGCAATAGGAATGAATGAGGATGAAGTTCATTGATTAGAAACCGAGCTACCCTAGCTCTAATCAATACTCCAGAAGTGGAGTTGGAGTTTCGGTAATATTATACTACTTCTATTACTGATCGGGGGTCAAATGTTGAAGAAATCCGACTTAAGCAAACAATATAACAAGCGCCACTATAACAAGACATGTTCAGTACGGGTAGATTAACCGACTATCATGACAATAAATTCATAACAGTCAGTTTTACCATTTTTGTTGAGATTGTTTATCATATATAATAAGTATTGTAGGGGGTCGGCCCGAGCCATACCGCAAATCTGATTAGTCGACTGGGACCGATAAATTATGAAAAGGCCTTTAAAATAATGGGAACTATGTATAGGTCATTGAGGGCGAACGGGCTGGCCCTTTTCCACCACTGGTGTTTAATTGCTATAATTTATTGATAAGAACATTTGTGCTGCGTTTAACGCACCACGCCCACTTTATTGTGCGCCCCTTGTATAGTGGGCGGAGCTTAGCCTATCCACGGTATCTTTATTTGTAATCATTTACTGTTTCTGACTTAATTAATTGGATATAAGGACCCAAAATAAACCCTATTTTATATATTACCTTGTATTTTTTATATTTGGTTGCCCAAAGTTAATTATTTGTTCAAAACCTAGAACAGCTCTCAAACGCTAGAACCTACCAAATAAAGCTCTGCTCTGGCCAAAGATTCTCCTAGACAAACTCGTTTTCCCATTCCAAACTGTATCATATATTGATCGAGAGAAGATTTCAGAAAACGGGATGGATCAAACTATAAAGGAATTATAATTAAATAAGTTCAAGACTATTATTGGATCTTTGGTAGGCTCCATATGTAATAATTACAAAGTTATCAATTCTTCTTGTACAGTAACTGACACTCTTTTGCCAATACGATCAAAATTCCGATCTGGGATGTGCGGGTGTGACGCGCCCATTTTTAAATAGATCCGGACCGGTAAAACGTTTCTCAGCTCAGAAAACTCGGAATTCCATATTTATCATCGCATCCTACCTTTGTTGGATCTTTGAATATCTTCTCATCGCTTAGAATTAGACTTAATTGCACTGCAATAGGTACTTTTCTCGGTATTTCATATTTACCGATTCGACAGTCTGATGAGGCCATGCGCCAAAGATTAAAGTTAAGAATGGAGGCATGACGCTGTATCTCCTAAAATATTTAAAAAGAATAGCTTAACAGATAAATTAGTCTTAAATTAAAAATATATATATATATAAAATTGTTGTTCAGCCAACTAATGACTAGTTTACGAATGTCTCTGGTGTCCGTTTTAAAGAAGTTAGACTAATATGAAAGTAGCCCGGAAAGTTCTTTAGAAGTGAACGATTGTTCCTGTTAATCGGTGTTCCAGTTTGACAAGTTAGGCTGGTAAGCATAGTTCAGATCCGACCTCTCAACAAGGCACAAGCACCGGTTTTAGCCAGCTGATAGTTTTAGCACCCGCTGCGTCCAGGCCCGTTGAATGACCTAGTTCGGACGGTACGGTGCCCCAGTGCATCTGACAGAATCTACTTGGAAGTCCTACCATATTTACAGGTCGGTTCGTTTGCGGATTCTGATTACGAGATGCAATTTTGTGTTTATCTTCTCCTACCGATATAGTCGCAGTAAGATAAGGAGTATTTTGTCTATCCTTAAGCGACAGCTTCCTTATGTTTCCAGTTACTTCAGACACTTCTTCTCTGACTTTATCAACAACTTCTGCATTATTCAATAGAATAATCGTAGCCCATTGTAGTGTAGTAGAAGTAGTTTCAAGACCAGCTATCCACAGATCCAGTAAGTTCGTAGCCAAACTTTCTTTACTGAAATTAACTATTGTTTAGTTTTTAAGAGGAATATTGATTAGTGTTTTTAAAATGCTGCACTCAAAAACCTACAGTATGACTCAGGTCGACACCATATTGCCTGAATCTTAATTTTATGGTCTATTCTGTTTTTGGGATAAGTGGGAGACTAGTTTTTTTGTATTTTCTGTTTGACTTGAGGCTATACTTAGAAATCCGCTTGTTGGAATACAGAAAAAAGTCGGTAGGTACACTTTAATAATGATTATATTCTAGTTACCAAAGATACCGATAAGATTCTTTGGTAATTTAGTTCAGTAAAGTAATCTTACTTCAATCCATAACTGTCTTTTTCTTCTTGCATTTTAATTAAGAATGCATCCATATAGTCTGTGCCCTCATCTTCTAACACATGGTCACCATTAGAAACTTCAGAACATCTAATAAAACACTATATTTTATGCTCTTCTATCTGATAAATTAAGTCAACATAGAATACACAAATATGTACTCCTAACTGCTAAATGGGTCGGTTCCGTCAAATTCTTGAGAAATTTGATGTGAATGGAAAACATTTATTGTAATTAATATAAAATTAAATATAACTTCTTTGACCCGAAATAGGCCATCTGACAAACACTTAAAAATATGCGAATCGTTCTGAACCGCCTATCCTTTAACCGGTTCAATTTCTAGGAAGAAAACGGAAATTCAAGCTGGAGCCTGTCATAAAATAAGATCAGTTTTTGAATTTGATTTGCCCCGTTTCCGTAAGTGGCGGCACGCCGTGTTGGCAGTCATCCCTGAATCCTTTCTGCGCTACTGAGCTGGGAAAAGGTCGAGAAAAGCAGCTCATGTTTCTCAAATTTTCCGGCAGATCCAATTTCCCAAAAGATCGGCCCGGGCCCTTCCCTTGTAATCCCAGCAGTGTTTATGTCTCTCGCGCCCCAGCGCCAATTCTAATTCCTTCCCACCTTAGTTCAATCTGCTTCATTAGCCATTCTTTAACATCATACTGAGGTTTAATTATCTTCTTGTATCTTTTATTTAGAAATGGTACTTTCATAACCCATTCATTAGCAAATAGATCCACAAAAGATGCACTTTCTATCATTTTATCCAAATTATCCTTCAGATCGAAGAACTCCTTCTCGTTTTTCTAAAAATATCAGAGTTAGGAAGGGGCGCGAATCTATCGGGCCCAGTTTTGGGGAAGTATACCCGGGCTCCCACAAGTCCGGTCAGCCCGACTTCAAAATTTACCTTCTAATGGGCAACTGAGAAGATATTATTATTGCTCCATATAAGTTAAACTTTGATATAGTTTCTTTTTAATATATATTTTGTGTATTTAATTTTTGTTCAGTACAAAGCCCGAAGCAGCCTAGTCCGGAATAATTTCGTTGTACGAATTCCATAACCAGTATGAATTAGTCATTTAATCTTCTCATCTGAATAAACAACTGGCTAAACATACTTTATCGAATGTACCGGATACGAGTAGTCTCTGTATAACACTTCCCACTAAAAGATCAAAGAACCTCCTGCCATCAACCACAACCGACTGCTCCAGGTTAACTTCCATCAGCTGTGTTCTGGAAGTAGGAGCATTATAAGTGGTTGTGTATTCAAGAATTTGTCAATGATCATGCCGTTCACTTAAGTTTATTTCAATCTGACTCATTCGAGTTATCCTGAGACAAACTTGTTTTTCTCCGGTGAAACTCAGTATTTTACTTTATCTGTGATTGTTACCCAATAAAAAGGCATTCAAAAGTGATTAAGTGAATGGGTGGTCAACAAAGACAGACAAACTCGACTGGGATAGAAGTTCACTGGCGGGGCCGATTTTTTTGGGAAATGGACCCGGATAAGGATAATCTTAACGAAAAATAACACTAAAAACTAACTTTTTTGAACAATATCCGCTAAAAATTGGGGAACTTTTCGCTGCCTTGCTCAGAGACCCACGAAAAATATCTACTTTGACTATTTTTCTGTAAGCTTGTTCATTTTCGTAAAATATTGTCTGCCGGCTGGGGTTTGGCCAACACGGGCCGGGCTAAGGCAGGCCTTTAAATTTCCTCTAATTAATAATATTTTAGCCTGTAGTTTATAAGGACCTCACAACAAACCCATTCGTAAGGAAGGGCTCTTTTTTCCAGGGGTTCCCCCCGTAACCTATCGTTTACAAACCTTTTCCCCTACCTATAGTTATATTCACTCATTATTCTGTCTTCCATCAGATTTCTTCCTAATCCAAAATTTCTCAGTGTGTGCAGTGCAAAACGACGTTGATCTCTCCAATGGTCGCCATTTGAGAAAACAATACCGTAATCTCCTGAAAGAGCAATGTGCGGGTTCAAATTCTTCTCGGGAACCAGGAAGTACAGTTTTTATAATGCAACCCTATGAATACAAACCCCTAAATTGTCAGGTCAAACATTTTATGAACCTACTTAGACGGCTATAACCAAGTTATCAAAACGCGCTTTCTATTCGGAACTTATGTTTTTCCTTTCCAAAAGGAAAACTGAACTTATTATAATCCAAATGGGCTAGGTTGACAACTATGTTTCTTTATCTTGAAACTAGTTCCGGGTTGAAAGTTCCCTTTCCAGAATCCTTAGTTTCATATTTATGATCTTTGTATTGAGATTAAAGCGACTTTTGTTCTTAAATCAGTTTCAACCCGCTAATTAGTACACCGCGCCATTTTCTAATCTAGTTGATCGACAGAAACTGCGAAATCAGCGAAACACTTGCGTACAAAAATGAGATAAGCGAACTGCATAGAATGTGCAAAGAAATATTTTAATTATATCACGTTCTTAAAAACATATGTGCTTCCGTTTTGTACTGTGGTGTCAGTTCGCTAACCCGTTTGCTAGTTTTACGCAAATTTGACAGCTTTTGAAACTGTGATAGTTTATTAGCAAAATATTATAGTTCGAGTTTCATAAGAATTCATAGTCAACAGTCTACTGTCACCAAAGTCTAAACGGTAAACGGGCGAAACAGTTAAGCCTGTTTTTTCTGGGATTCAATACTAAGAAACAAGGAATAGACAGACACTAAAGTTCATCTAAACGCATCTATTGTTGTCAAATAGTAACACTCTTATAGATTCCCGTTGAGATGGCCCAGTGGCCGTATTCATAGAGTCTCACTTTCCAGGTAAAGTCACGGCTGGCAAAAGTGAGGGCCGGGCCGAGAAAACTTTGGTTGTCGGCCCGACCCACCCCTGGGTAAAGTTACCGGTAAGGTAAAAATCAAGGCAAAAAGCTAGCCGTAACCTGAATTTTTACCTTATCCGGCAGGCCCGGCCCGGCCTGGGTTTCAAAGTTTCAGGCCGGGCCGGTAACCAGCTGTGTAGCCACTAGTAGCTAGCTCTATGGATACGTCCACAGGTCTCAATGTTGGGTGCAGCCAGTTGCGAATCTGATAGTCAAATTTAAGAAATATACTTCCCTTGGTTTCCCAGGGGAGGCATATTTCAGTTGAAATGTGATGAAAGCAACCCCAAGTGCTAACAACATTTCCGTTTTTTATCATATTGTGAATTTCGATAAGTTTTTTCAGGGTTTTCCAACTTAGAAACGCGCTTGGCGACGATAACTGAAAATTGGGCCCGGATCCACATTGACAAAACTATATATACAAACGGTAGTCTAACTGCGGATATCGGGACTTCTCTTAAAATTCTGATATACCTATTGTTCTTATTTAGCGAAACCTTTCCACTCTGACATGGGCGGGAATATGGGTCAGAATTTTGGCCCGGCCCGAGCTTTATTTCCCCACTCTTCCCATTGTATACTTCGTTCTATGGCCTTTATTCTCTAGTTCTTTAATCACCTCTTGCCTGGTTCATAATGAACGGAACCCATCTGTCCGTGTATTCCCCTCCCTGCTTCACCATAGCTTCGTTAGCGAGTTCGTGGTCGGAGACATGAATTGTCGCGATGGGACCAAACCACAATGTAAACACGCTACCGTAATCCTACAATAAAGTAATAGTTCGGTAATCGGGCTCGATATAACTAATCGTTCTGTTATTCAAATGAGTGAACTTGTCGTTTCTAGAGATTGGGAAATCCAGTCTTTTATAGTGCTAATCTTGAGTTATAAGAGTAACGAGTTGTTAATCAGAAGATTAAATTCCAAGGCACCTTCTTTATACGATGCATTGCATTTACAATAGATCCAGTCGTGAGAGTCAACCATGCCAGATACGGTAATGTGCCAAGAATTGGTAGAGGAATGGGTCCTGAACGGAATTGTAAGACTGCCAGGATACTGTAACAAACCTGGCGGGAGCTTTCTGTGCCTAAAATATGTATGAGCAAATAAAATAGCTATAATTGCCGTGAAAATAGCTAGTATAATCATTGCGATAGAAAGTTTTGCAAATTGTAGTGGTAACAAACACTGCTTGTTGAATTGTTGACTCTTATTTTGTGTTTATATAACAAAATATAATTGATTAGATAGGAAAACTGTGGTATTGTAGCTATCGAACACATATCAACCACAATAATTACAGGTGCCAATCCTAAATTTACTTGCTACTGGCTCAGTAAGCCTGAAAATTTTTAAAATTTTGTTATAGTCAGTCAAGTTCCCCAACTATGACAACCAAAATGCCGAGACTATTTGGACATGATCCCAACAGGCAACTATAGTTTCCAAAAGTATTGAAATACGGCAGAACAAAACCAAAACACTCCATTTCGGTTTTTATATTCAATCTAGATAATTACTATAAACGCATATGTCCGTGCTTTCTCAGGTGTTATATATATATATATATATATATATACTTTATTCCATAAATGAAATTGAAGTGCGGCACAGCCGATGACAATAGTTAATAGAGAATAAAACAAAACAAAAACAAATTGAGAGTAATAAAAAAAGCATACATTATAGTGTTATCACCGGGCGCTTAGGGTTTGTAGTAAGCATCTATAGTATCCATTACCTATCTAGTTCCGCTATTCTAACTACCACGGAACTGCTAACCTATTTAGTATTTCAAGCAGTTTTTGTATTTACTCTTGTACCAATATTCAAAAATAAATTGGAAATTAAATATGACTATTTTCGAAAAAACCGATTTTCAATTGAACATTTTGGAAAATATTTTAGTATATGAGCCATTGGAAATACGGCGCTGTACTGACAAAAGAAAGACCAATCGAAACAAGATTCATACAGCCAGCTGACTACTATATAAATAAATTATTTCGCTTCATTTACCTACAATTTTAATTTTTGTTACCATGATACACTGGTATTTAATATTTCTTATGACATTTACAGCCAGCCTAATTCAATGAACACGTATTCCTGAGAAGACCCTAAATTATGTCGGTAAATCGCTTGATAGTACAATGTGGGGCATTTCGAAGGATAAACAAGCTCTTGTACATTGGGTCCCGATCGTACTCAGATGGGCATAAGTTATCTCCTTCGGCAACTTCTACAGTGAGTCAGGTTGTTATTCTAATCGTATTACTCTATTTTCAGAGCTCTTCGATCGATCCTTTAAAAGAATACACTATTTTCGGAAATTTGAAGAAGAATAAGGGTGATATCTGGCATTATTCGAACAGGTTGGTTATTGAGCGATTATCGGGAAAAATTACGTTTTTAGAAAGGCCGGAACGGGATATTCCAACTACTCATCGTCCGTTTATCAACACCGTCCCTACATTTGGCCTCCACTAAGGAGGCTCTACAATTTTAACTATTTTCTTTCATTTGCTCTACTATTTGCTTTAGCTTGGGATTACGAATGGTAAATATTACCTCAATTGTAACCAGTATATTTATATTTATTCCGATAGGCTGGCCAAGGTTCTTCAAGATGCGTTTAAAGATTTCGCACCTAAGGCGGCTCAGTCTACGGATGATTCCTCTCCCATACCAGCCACAACAAAAGAAGATGCAAACAATAATGTCTCACAGGTGCATTTTGTAAATTAATTTTTATCAGTATCAGTGTTTTAAGGAAGAAGAAAAGCCAAAGAAGAAAAACATAGGATTCCGTGAGAGGCGAATTATCGAATACGAGGATCGTCTGCGGATGTATTCTACTCCGGATAAAATTTTCAGATACTTTGCCACATTGAAAGTACGGGTCGTTAGCACTCTTCTCATTAATAATTTGTTCAGGTGGTTGACAAAGATGACGAGAGTGGACGAACTTTCGAAGTGTTCATGACTCCAGAAGATTTTATGCGGTCGTTTACACCCGGAGTAATGCAGCCAAGAAAATGGGGTCTCGACAGCTTCAAGGTTTATCATCCAGAGGTAATTCATTTAACATCACATCGCTGTTTTAGTGTGATACTCCATTTTTAGTACTTATGTTTATGTTTTAGAAATACCGACAAAATTTTTCTGACACTAAGAGCATTTTCTACAAATTAGGGGAGAATGGGCTGATTGGCTTCAGCGACTATCTTTTTCTTATGACGTTGCTTTCAAGTAAATATAAAATCTGTGATTTCTGATATGTTTGAATTCAGCTTCTCCCGATGATTTTGCCCTGGCCTTCAAGATTTTCGACATAAATGGGGATGGCGCCCTAGACAAAGAAGAATTCCAGAAAGTACAGGTTAGCTCTTGTTAAAGAATTCACATATAATCTAGCCATTCAGCATCTAATTATGTCACAAACCACTGTAGGACAACGTCACCGGGATCATATAACCCCAAATTCCTCCTTCAAAGTGGAAACAAATTCAGCATTAGAAGCGTACTTCTTTGGAAAAGATGGTCACAAAAAACTATCGGCGGACAAATTTTTAGAATTTCAGGTGAGATTTTGTTCACATTTCAAATATTAGTTCGGAGTATTGTTAGAAATCCTTACATGATGACATATTGAAGATGGAATTCTCGCGCCGTGATGCCTTAGATGGTATTGATGGACTTATTTCTGAAGAAAACTTTGCACATTTATTACTTATGCATGCACAGGTTGGTCGTTTAATTGTTGCACATTATAATCGTATTTAGATTCCGGAGAAACGGCAACGTATAATGCTTAAGCGGGTGAAGCGGAAATTTAAAGGAGGTTCAGGAATAAATTTGGACGAGGTATGTACCAAAACTCGAACCACTACAGTTTACTTACTTTACAGACCAAAAATTTCTTTCAATTTCTATATCACATTGAGGATGTTGAAATGGCTCTACATTTTCACAGAATGGCCGGCTTATCTGTTGATGGGACGATGCTTAAAAGGTAGGAAGTTTGAAAAAATAATGTTTGTATTACTCTGTCTGCCAGAGTGGCTCGTAAAGTAACTGGTGTCGAGTTATCGGACCATATGATTGATATTGTTGTCACGCTATTTGACGACAACATGGCAAGTTTACACCTTTTTTATATCACAAACTAATCTGTTTAGGATGGCCGCCTTTCGAACGAAGAATTCGTTGCAGTGATGAGACGAAGAATGCGGCGCGGGTTAGAGAGGCCAAGGGATACGGGACTCTTCCGACTCTTTGATGCCCTCACCAAATGTGCAAAAAGATCTTATCATGCTAGTCCGTTACCATTTTATTAATAACTCTGAATAAATCATGCAAAATTACAGGTAAACAGTATTATTTTCTCTCCTTCACTATGCTTATCGCCTGGGTTCTATTTTATATACCATTCGGCACACCACGCCCCGCTGGCCTGACATTTCTCATTATTCAAATCGCGCGTATATTCAACTGAGCACCACTATCGCGAGCCTGTTCGTATTGACTGCCTCAGATGCATAATGTTAACGAGTTGGCGCTCTCTTCGTGCAAGATTTGTAGTAAAGTTTTTTAAGTTCTTCAATATTTGATAGTTCTTTATCACTCATTGTTATTAATTGCGTCGAAATCGGAGAAACGTTGTGCCAATCATTTTGTTACGTCAGCCAGGGGTGGCAAGGGCCGGCCCGGGCCGGCCCGGGCCGGCCCTCTTATCTGAACTTCCAGGCCCCACTATTGCGAAATTCCAATTTTTTTTTCCAAAAT
>JAQGAV010003073.1:0-13414 GCA_034691345.1 Phasmarhabditis papillosa | reverse complement strand
GCACTCTGATAGGTCCCCTTTGAGGTCCACAGGGTGTCGTTTTGGTTCGCCACCACGAGTTCAGACCTTTCCCTCGTTAGAACTATTTCACATTCGTGTTTGGGGTATTGTGTATCAAGACGTACATCTATTTCAACTAATTGTGAAGCAGATTTGTAAAGGACTAGAACACCCTAGTGATGGACATTTTGGACTGGATTCAACCCAACCCAGCCTAGCCCAGAAGTGGTTATCCGGCCGGCCAGGCACGGCCCGGCCTGCGCTCAAAAATATCAGGCCGGGCCACCTCTGGATCCTCTAGGTAATTGCATTGAATAATTCTAGTTAGGTTATGCTATTTCATAAGGTCTTTTATAACCTCCAAGCCTCGTAGTAAGGGTCGGCTTACTAGACCCATCTACTAGGCAATGGTAGTTCCGGGACTAGGAACATAATAAAACAGAGCATATCAACAAAGTATAGTAACATAGAGCTTAATGTAATTGCATTGAATAATTCTAGTTAGATAATACTTTCGAAAGTGTGACAGTCCGCTAATACAAGCAATATGAAGGATCCGGACATACTACTTAAAAATATTCTGACTTAACTTATCTTGCTTCACAAGCGGAAAAACTGGAAGTTATAAAATATTATTATTTATTTGTAACAGATCACTATTTCTTTAGTGCTTTCACGTAGTATAGACTCGGAACGAAACTCCGTCTCACAAACTCATTGTATCACAAAAATATCACAAACGGGCTGGGCTTCATTATTTCCCCGTTTAGAGAATGTTAGTTAGTTTCCCAGTTTTCTGTCACCCCTTCTTTAGACCACCCATCTGCATTATATTTGGTGGAGTTAGTTCTGACGTTTTCGCAATCATCTCCGTAGAAGATGATCACATCCGGAAACTTCTCTCTAGTTTCCAAAAAAGTATTCGGGAGACGGTCCCGGAACCCCCTTCGAACTTTCTTTTTTCGTGGAACATTTGGCACCGCGGCTATTGAGTTTGCTTAAAAACAGTTAATCCATCTAGATGTAACTTTACATTCTGAACAACTTTGTATGCGGCCACTTTTCTCTAAAACGTACCCCAACCGAGTTCAAATCAAGATAATTTCTAGTCAAAAAAGTCAAAAAAGTGACATATCGGGTCACATGCTTGGTGCCAGGGGTTCGTAAGCTGGTGTGTAGGCATGCGGCGCAAGCTAGTTGGGGTGGCCGCTTCGCGGAAAATTATAGGGTTTTTTTGTAAGTCCAAGTCTAAGGTAGCCCAGACATTCTGGGATATGCTATAAATATTCCGAAAACGGATTTGTAGAGTGTTTTGTATGATGATAAACTTTCTCTTTATATGAATTTTAAAATTCAGACTGGAAAGTTTCCTCCAGAAGTGGGTGACAAACCGTGCTTCATGGGAGCTGGTGGATATGCTGGAACCAGAGCTACAGTCAACGCCGGATTGAACTATGCTCGTGAGGACTACGCTTGAGGAGGAAGCAGCTTCGGAGGATCCAGCAATAACCAGTCTGGTGAGTAGGAGTAAATGTCAATGTGAATGTAATGCAAACCACGGCTCGCCGCTCCCGAAGGAAATGGGACACAGGAAATTTCAATGGTGCATTCTTGATGCTCATACCCTGGCTTATTTTGTTAAACAATTCATGTTAATTTATATATCATTGGAAAGGCCATAGCTCAATCTGTGCAACTGAGTTTTTTTTTCGAATGATCCGGTTAAAGCTTTCCAAATAAAAATGAACTTTAATTTTAAAATGAGAGCTCAGTTCTTTAACCCCACTGTCTCTGTTGTCGAGCCGTGAAACCTAGTCTTTCTAATAAATATTCCATAAATGTGGGATCATAGCTTCCCCTTTATATAATTCCAACTAACAAGATTTCATTTCATTTCAGGCGACTCCTACTCTACTCCTGTGACCGTAGTATAGAAACGCCGGCAGAACAGGTTCATGGAGATTTATCAAACCGGTGAGCTTTTTATAAACTAGTTTACCTTTGAGTGATCGGTAATAAAGGCCGGGGCTGATCCGGCTGGCCGAAAAACGTTATTAAATTTTGAATTTCTTATGGAAATTTGATTTGAGGAAAGAGAAAGCTGAATTTATTAAAATGATTTCTAGATATTCTTCAAGGTTTTCAAGATTTATGTAACAGTTTTTTTAGGTTTCTCGAATTTAGGCACTAAATATAGTATAATATGGTCTTCAGATCCTCAAGGATTCAGAGAACGCTGCTCTAACCATTAGACTAATCACTTGTTGAATGATTTGCTCAATTATAAGCAAAATGAAAGTTCAAGTAACATTAATCTTTATATAAATGTGTACAACACTCAACTATTAACAATAAAATACAGTGCTTATTAACATATATTTATGTCATCACTGGTAAAAGAAACCCCTGTATTTATTATGATGTGCAAGTATATTAATATAATTCACATCACATGGTCTTCGCTCGAGCTAAAAAGCATTTGTTAGAAACACTTTGTTTTATGTAAATTATTACAAACTTATTTATATAATTAAATATTATTATATTATAACTTTTACAACTAGTTTGTGTCGACCGAAGTTATGTGAAGTGAGATCAGTCAGTTAAAACTGAGTACAGGCTAGGGCTGGGTCGGTCCCATGTCAAAACTTTTCGGCACGACCAGTTTGCCGAAACTCCGTCTGAAAATACCCTAACCCAAAGTTTTATATATCTAAAGTTGCTTCATTCTGTTAAAGATAGATGTAAATATACTCCTGGTTCTCTACGCTGCATATTTCTCTATATAAACGACATATTTCTATATTTCTATATTTCACTATTTATAAAAAATTTGTCATTCATACTTACTTTCACTTTCAAAATTTATTAGTATTATTATAAACTTCTCACCTCTTAAATATTCCCGAAAACTATTAATCTGACATTCCCGTGCCAGTTCTGCCAATCTTTTAACTTTTGACTGGAGACTCCTACCCAACTCCGAGGAATCCGCAGAGGATCGGCAGCTTAAAAGAAAGGTTTAAAGGACTGATCTAGAGCTGGAAAACAAGGCAGGCTTCAGGTCAAAATGCTAGCAAGTCAGCTCGGCCGTTTGCTCTTTTCTAACGTAGCTGCTAGCAAGGTAAATCCACCAATCAAAATAACACCATTCTAGAGGTATTGAGGACCAAATAAGACTTGGACTAACGTTTCTAGTGTTTTTAAGCCACGCGGAAGAGCTACGGACGTTTAAAAATTCGCAGAAGGCTTCTAATAGGCTACAAGAAAATGACTGTTCTTAAATAAGCAGTTGTGGTGTAGTGGTAGCTATGTATTATTCGGATTTGTGGAGACGGCTTCGCGGCCTTCCCTTTTCAGTTATTTAATGTTCGCAAATTTAATTGTTTTCGAAATCCATTTTCACATAATAATTAAAAGAAGTCTGCTTTATTGTACTTAAACTAACAAGTTGTTTCCACCAGGACTAGAAATGTTAAAGACCTGGCCCCTTTACAGACCTTTCCAGTTTCGGCCGGTCTCAGTCACTTCGAGTTCTATGAGTTGATACCCGCTGAATTCGCACCAGTGGAATTTTTTTTTCACGTAGCAATTCAAAAAAAAAGCCGGCTTATTATACTTATAATTAGGGTGGGGATGCGGAAAAGTCGAAACAAGAGACGAGAGTTTGGGTAGCCGGTAGAAACCTAAACCTCCCGCCTCGGACACGAATCTAAACCCTACTTATGAACAAAAGCTGTTAGTCCTTTAAAAATATGCTAACCTTTTATAAACCATGCACATTGGTTCTATCCTATCACACTGTTGTTTTAACATTCTTAGTCTAGTTGGACAATCTATTTCCGAAGATTCCAGAACTATTTGTTTAGAAAATGGTTTCTGATCCTAAAAATAGGGGTTAGTATCACGGCCGCGCCGATCTTTTTTCCCCGCGGGATCCGGACCTCCATCTGTGTAGTTCTAATTAGGATCCGTTTTTGCAGTTTCGAATGTAGTCCGTAGATATAGTATCACTTAATAACTGTCTTTCAATGGCCAAATTATCTTTATCCACTTCCTAAAACATATTTATATTCTAGTAAAAGAAGTTTTTATGATCGAGTAAAAGAAGACATTTTCGAAAAAGTGATCGAGTTTAGATTTATTTTATGAATAGTCTCCATCTCGAAGGTTCCAGGACATTTGAGCGTCCTGATGCGCACAGGCTCAAATGTCCTGCTCATCCTCAAATGTCCTGATGCTATCACAAATTTTGTTTTAATCCTACCTGATATTTCGGCACAAGCTCCCTACTACACTTGGCTTTTCTACGTTTTGGAAGACCCGGTATCAAACGGCCCGATTCACCCAAAAACAGTTAATATTTGCAAATTAGTCTTGTATGTAAAGCCCTGCTGTCCTAATGTTAAGTTGCGACCTTTATGTTAAAAGTATTTATTTATATTTTACAAACCTGCACATTTAGCTTCCATTTTTCGTAGTTTTCTAATACAAAATCGATAGTCCGAAACAGGGACTTTTAGTCTTATTGTTAGAGGAGAAATGGACTGGTGGAGTCTAAAATAAAAAGAATACATTCTAAGAAAAAAACTAGAAATTCTAAGACAAGGCGAGCCAGATGGCATGAAGGTTGTCTGTGGCCGTAGGATATAAACGACCGCATGGGTGCCCGGCAGTTTTTAGCCTGCCCGGGCAACAATCCATAACTGCCCGGGCACCCACCTGTGCGTTTCTATAGTATGAGCACTTGGTCTACATGGTTGAATATCTGAATTTCGCTAGTTGCTCAGTACTGGCTCCGAACCATCCATTTTCAATCCCAATTTCACCATAGCTAATATTTTATACCGTTTCCTCTACTCCACATATGGGGGTGCCGTCTTTATTCCGATAACTACCTCTGATTTGTTCGTTTTCTCCACTTTATAAGTCTTCGCTCCGCGCGCTTTGCTTCTAAATTCAAACATTTGGTTTATAGAAGACTGTGGAGCCAGTGTAACCTAAACAGAAAATTAATATGAAACGTTATTTATATTAATAAGTTTATTAACTGGTTCTGTTAAGAAACTTCATATTTTCCATTCAAAGCTCAATGAATCTTCCATTTGGTTTAGTTGGTGTCAAGGGTGGCACGATAAGAACCACTTATTTGAAACAGGCTGATTCCATGTAATAATTTTCATTATTGGTTATAAATAAAGTAAAGTAACGTAAGGTAATTAACTTTGTAGAGGTTTAATATAAAAAGAGAGTTTTACAACCTACCGGGAAGATAACATGAGCTGGCTCCACAACAAATCCATCCAAATCCGTTATTTCACCACTAAATATCCAATATATTCGATATTATATGATTCAGAACTGAAAAAGCCAGCCCGGGTCGGCCCACTTTCCAGGTGATCGACCGGCTCCGAAAATATTTATTGTCGACGAACATGCCTTTAATTGGTTATTTATATATAGGAAGCTCGAAATATATTGGTTTACATGTTCATTTTCACTGGGTACCAGCGCTCCATTGTAAAGAGCTGCTCTAATCTGGTGTAGTTCTACCGTATACCAAATACCGTAACGTATACCGTATTTTCGGAATGGACTATGTCTGTTTATCCTTAGCCTAAAAAGACTACAGAAACTCCATAGCTGCCTTACCTAGCTGGATCGGTAGCTTCAACTGCCGTTGTACTCGGATTCATTGTTGTCATAGGAACCAACTCATCCAGAAAGTTACTGGACTTAAAATAAGAAATGAAATTAATAATATAAACTGCTAATCTTGGCACATGTGTATCTTGTTGAAGTGCCCCAACGTGGCATCATAAGGGGTATCGTTTTTGAATGAAAAAGTATGTGATTGCCGTTCCGAGGATTACTGTGGACTGGTTGACAAGCAATTAGTCACAAACTATGGTAAGACATTTATGGTCGATCCTTTTCTCGTAAACGCTAGTTGTTCCATAAAAATAATCACACGAACACTATTACATTTAGATTTTTAACCAAGATTGAGCCAGTTACGACAATTTCAAATATTTTCCAAAGTTCGCACGGCAACTAGGACTCCACCCTGAGAACAACCTAAACACAAGGTGGCTTTATTTCGAAATAGTCATAACTCTGCTCAGTACAAATAAACTAAATTCTCTTTTCGACTCTCATAACACTACTGTATCAGTTAAAATATTGAAATAAACAACAAATTTATGGGTGTAACGTGCTTTTGATTTATCCTTATTTTGCTCAAAGATTCCAAGAAATTGTAAAAATTTCAACCCCCCATAACTAACCGTAACATCAGTGAACATATTCTCATCCACCGACATTAGTTTTCGGATTCCTCTGAAGTTTTCCATTTCTCCAGAATCTCCAGAAACCATACTGAAGCTGTTAGCTGACTTAGCTCTGTTTGTGGTTGCTTTAGTCTCTTCCGGTTTTAGTTCAAATGTTCTTTTTTGTTCCGTAATATCTGAATACTCCGGACTAGCCTGTTTACTGTATACAGATAGTAAGGGACGAGTGACAGTAAGAGAATCAATTGGCTGTAAAACTTTAATATTAAATGTATAATGTATAATCTAAAGCCCAGTGGTTAGAATTCTCGTCTCATAAGCAGAGGTCCATTCTTCGAATCTCCCAAAGACGCACCCATGAGTTTTGCTATGAAGTTCCCTGTGGCCGTTGTATAGAAACGCACAGGTGGGTGCCAGGGCAGTTTTTAGCTGCTCGAGCAGTTGAGAATTGTTGCCCGGGCAGGCCAAAAACTGCCAAGGCACCCACCCGGGCGTTTCTATACTACGGTTTTTCGCAAGTTCGCAAACCCGAACTAACTAAAATAGGACTCCTCTAACTGAGAAAGTTGCAAATTCTTTTAGACTAGTTCTATTTATACCAATTGTTTCCATTTAAACTCGGTAAACAAGAAGTCAGTTATCGGCCCCTTCATTTTCACATAAATGCCTATACCTTGTGAGTTTAACATTGTATTTCTAATATAATTTATACAAAATTACAATTATCATAAATAAATTTAGCTCTTTACCTTATAATAATGTGAATATCTGGCCCTTAAGTCCTCGCCATCCAAGTCTTCAACTTTAGCTGTTTCTAACTGGCCTGCGGACACGAAATTCTTCAGCGGATCGTCAGAACTGAATAAAACTTATTAACTTAACACTTTACTATATAATATAATTGAGGGTAGAAATCCTCGGAAGGGTTGGTCGTATAAAGCTGGCCCGAAGTTCGAGGGGCACAGCTGTCAGGTCGGGCCAGCCCGAAACCGTAAGGGCTTTTTTGAAAAGTGACCTGAGATTTGGGACAATGTGTAAAACAGTTTTAATAAACAATGTTCTGGTCAAAAGGCCGTGTTACAAAATTTAAAGTCCATTTCCAAAAACTTTTTCGTTCAAAGTTTACTAAATAACTTTTTTATAAGGATATGCAGATGACACGGCTTGTTTACTCTCCAATATACTAAACCCTTTATAAAAAGAAAAGATAATTGTCACTGTGAATACCACCAGAATTGTCCATTTAAAGGTCTGTGTCGACATCTTATGGTTGGGCCGGCCTCGAAAGTCCTGCACAAAAGAATTATTCTTTACCTACCTGACAGTATTCTCCGTTTTCTTTACTGGAGTTTTCGGAACCATAGTCCAAGTTCCGCCTTCGTTGACTACTGCTTCCATATCAGGATTATCGGAGACAGAATCCGGGCCACTGCCTTAAAAGGAATAGATAAAACAAGTAAAAAATGATGCAATTCACCAGGGGTGGTAAATGGTCGGCCGGCCCGGGCCTGCTCAATTTCAAAAAATTTCGGATTGGGTCCGGCCCAGGCTACACCGAAGTTCAAGATTTGCGGCCATGGCTAAATTTCCATCCCTTTGACGATCAGATGCAAACAATAATTGGTTCCGTGAAGTAACCTTCATTTTAACGGCGGGTTACTGTAATCGGTATATGTGAGTGCGCGCGCCTTGCAAAGTAGGCCGGGCAGCCGGTCGCTAGCTTTAGCTTTGGGGCTAACGCAACGGTCTCTCAATTCTTGAAGTTCTGAAGACTTGGGTTCGACTATCTTAGCTCCAGAGAGCTTGGTAAGCCAGCAGCTTACTTATCCCAAATGGGCCGGCCCTTTCCCTCCCGTGCTTTACAGTACCTCCATTACCATGACTGTGTGTCATTGTACTTTCAGTTGTGGTCCTAATGGTCTCGACGGGAAAATCCGGCGGTGGCAGAGGCGGGACGGTTACTGTAGCGAATGATTGGTCTGTGCCGAAGTCCACCTAGGTGTAAGACATTCAACATATATTAGTGTGTTTCGTATCCATTAACACTTTTATGGGTTTACTTAGCTTATTTAGGGATTTTCTAAGTTCTGATACAAATTTTGCTTACAGTAATGAAAAGCAATATCAATACTAGCAATAGTCTATTCTAACTCTAACTCTGACGGCCCGGCCCGTCTGGTCCGGCTCTACGGATCTAAGCCGGGCGAACTATTGGATAAACTGGCTTTACTAACCTTACTATAGCTCTCAACAGCTTCCTTTACTTCATTGCTTTCTCTTTTGATCTTTTCTCTAGCTTTATCTGAGTTGATAGTGGGAACCTCGTTATCCAACGACTAGAAATAGTTTACCGTATTAAATTTTAGTTATTTCGATTCGTTGTAAAGGAAAATATGTCCTTTTCTTTTCTTTTCTATTTTCGTAAAACTTTAAGGAATCACGACAGGTCGAGCCAGTGTCTAATTGCCTTCTAAAGACTATAGTTTACTCCGTCATGATTTTCAGTCTAGAATTTTGTTCCTCGGGCCCGTCCAGGCCGTGAAAATTCCAACCCGGATTTAGCGGAACATATATTTTCCTTCGTTACTTTGAATCGTAAAAATTATTTATCCAAACAATTCACAAACCTCAATGTCTCCAATAATCTGGTCATATATATCCTCCACTGCTATAGATTCATTTTGCTGTATGGGCGGTTCTGTTGTTCCTTCTAGAACTACCGTAGTATCCTTCCAGCTAGGACCATTTTCGACTCCGGTATTCTTGGAGTCTCCTTCATTCTGCTCCATTATCATTATATTCGATCCATCAACTGCTATCTGGTTCTTCTGCACTTCTTCCTGTATCTTAGACGTTTTCACCGTAATTAGAGGCGCAGGTTCTTCCGCTTCGATTCCTGGCATCGCTACAGTAATCTGGCGTAGCGGCGCCGTGTGCGAGTTCTCTACATTAACTGTATTCCGTTCCAGAGTCTCTTCGGGAATTTCGGCCGCTTCCGACATATCAACGGTAATTGTTCTCAACTTGTGGCGCTCCAGTTCGAATGTGGATACCGTAGTCGCCTCTAAGGTAACCTCCTTTTCGTGCTGAGACCCGCCACTCCGAACGTCCGCAGACCACCAAGGACGCTGTATTCCACGGTGTTTCTTTTTAATAAAGGGTAGTGATCGGGTCTGTAAGGGAAAGTAAGTAAACCTATTTATAGTTTTAAAATGTTTTAAGTTTTGTATAGTCGAGGGATGAATCGTTTGCAGGTGTGTACGGTAGAATTTAGGAGCACGGAAATGCAAATAAATGTACAAGGATATAATGGTGCGCTCGCATTATAATTAATAGACCTTTAGCTGTAAGTGATTGGTCCGGCAACTATATAGGGAAGGCAGCCCGCGCTAGGGTTGAGAACAACTTTAGGAGGTGAATCCGACCTACAGGAAGTTATAAAGAATATTGCTTTGAAACCAGTGGCCCTCAGAAAAAAGAACTTGTAAAATACCGCCAAATTCGGAACTGTTTTAAAGGCAATTACAAAATATCAGTTCTGAATAGTAATGTATTCTGGCAATCCCTGTAACCATTTCAACACTTAACTTCGACACGCTAGGTAAAGGCATCACTGGCAATGGAGTTGCAAAATTCGCCCCGGTTGTCGGTAAAATTTTCGGCGCGGGCTATTTACAAAGGTGTAGGCTCAAAATTTAGTATCAACAGAGGCTGCGCTTCAAATTTTTGCTCCTGGATTGGAGGACAATGCCTGCACCCTGCTTTGTATGTTTAATGATAATATGTTCTTGTTCGTGGTGAGAACAGGCCGACCTGGCTTAAAAAATCTGGCTTGTGCTCGGGCCCACTCCCCCAAAACTAGGCTGGCCCGAGAAATTTCCTTCCTCTGGTATATGTTATATTTCTCTCTAACCAATTTGAACAGTTCCCTGTCCGAGCTATCCTTCCGTTTTCTCTTTGAAGCTAGCTGAACTTCGGCCGACCATGGACGTCTAATTGTAGTTGAACCCTAAATAACAAAGTTATACACTAAATTATTATAGAAGAACTGCAAGAAACGAGAAGTTTGAATCTATTTCAAAATACATATATTTTTAACCGATTTGTTTTCTACAGTTCGGTTTTCTGGGAATCCTGTATTAGAGTATAGTTTTATTAAATGTTTTTTGTGTAATATGCGTAATAATGAAAAATGTGTAATAATGGAGTCTGTAATAAGAATTTGGGTTTTTGTCTGAGCTTTTTTTGCGAGAACTGTGCCAGCTCGTGGCGACTTCAGTTTTCGAGAAATTTCGGACTTGGTACTGCGGTCCTAATACTTATTGTATTACAGCTATAGTCTGTCGCAAGAGCTCTGTGGCCAGCGCGGTATCATAAGAGGTAGCGGTGGTATTAAATGAAAATGAAAAGAAAATGGATTTATTGGGAGGCTTTTCTACAAAAGTACATGAATTTATATTTAACACCGCTGTTCCTCGAGACACGGCGCTGGAATCCCGACCATAAAACATCCTTTATATTCTGTTACCTTTTTCACTTTGACTATTTTTCTTTCTATTTGTCGTTCATCATCTCCATCTCTTAGCAAAGAATCCAACTTTCCTGGCCGTTCTACGTTGCTTAAAAGTTCTAAAATGGTTTATATTGGTCCATAACGAATTCTACAGTAACCCACCAATAAGCTTCTTCTCGTTCTGCATATCCACAGTGGTTAATTTTCTCTGTTCGGCGTTCTTTGTTTTGAAGAAGGATTCACCTCTGAAATAATCGATAAATGAGTAATTAGAGAACCGATTATGCTATACGATTTTTGTTGAGTCATAAATTTGTGACCATATTTAAAAATACTATATATAGTCTATATCAAGACCTAGGTTTCCAGCGCGGTATCACAAACGGGCGCAATGTTATAAAAAATGAATGTAAAATCAGTCGACGTGGTGCCTTTTCTCCAAAAGTACACTAATTTTTTATAACACGGGGACCCGCTCGTGATACCGCGCTGGAAACCTATGTCTTGAGATAGACTATAGGTATATTATTAAAACAGTATATCTGCTAATGATATAGTGAAATTAGACTGGCCCCCGTCCGCCGCGCTTCAAAATTGGGCCCAGGTAAATTAACCACTGGCTTTTCACTGAATAAGCAGTTTTCGATCAAACTGCGCGATGCCAGGGCCCGGTTTGGGTATCAATTTATATTTACAAATAATTGTTACCTGTCTGGCTTAGCTCTTCCGGCATCTCTGACCACTTGATTATCATTTAGATTAACTTCTGTTGCGTATATCGTAGGTAGCCTAGCCTTTTTAGGTTTGTATCCGGAGTTCCACACCTTTAACACCGATGCAGTACCTACAAAAAGCAACAGTTTCACTATATGCCGATTCTTAAACACCCCGGGAATATAAGAAACTTCTATTCAGAAGCGTGAAGCCAAAGAATATTTAATAATTGATGCTCTATATAAGATTCCAGCGTATTATCCTAGAGAGAGGCGGTGCTAGATTAAAATGAATGTACTTTTTAACGCATTTCTATATAACACTACTGCACCCCAGTGGCTGTAGCATAGTGCCCGGGCAGCTTTTGGCCTGCCCGGGCAACAATCCACAACTGCTCGGGCAGCTAAACACTGTTCAGACACCCAACCGGGCGTTTCCACACTAAGACCACAGGACTCCGCTCACATAACCCTGCGCAAAACAGCACTCTATATAACACTGCTGCACCCTAGAATACTGCTCTGAAAAGGTAGCTCTTGATACGGAGTATATTTTGAATTTAGCTAAATCAAGTTCACTTCAGGCGACTAGGGGTTTGATGTCAAATAGCGACGGGCTCGGGTCTTTGGCGAACAAGCTATTGCTAGGCCCATTTTGCTGCGAACTGTGCGCACAGCGCACCTGCCCGCACATCCCTAATATCGACCCTTAACAAAAAACTTATGTAACCAACCGTCCATTTCTGTAAATTTCTTCTGTTTTTCGCGTTCCAAAGTATGAAAAAGCTGATTTGGAATAGGCTGAAAGTAAAAACATTAGAAAACATAACTAGACGGCGGCATGGCGTGTAACACAACTTTTGCTTAAATAAACTGTTATAGTCCGTATCAAGAACCAGGCTTCTAGCGCAGTGTCTTGGGGAGCAGCGGTGGTATAACGCAGAGCTGGTTATCCGCCCGGCCTGACTTCCAAAATTTCAGGCCGGGCCAAATTACACGTTAATTCGACAAACCGGCCCGGCCTGACCTCCAAAATTTCAGGCCGGGGCCGGGCCGGTAACCAGCTCTGTAGCAATATATAACCAATGCATAACCATTGCTATTTCTAAAACATTGCTATTGAGTGAAATGATTTATCTACATTCAGATTCCAACTGTTTCAGGTGAATTAGTTGTCGAACAACGAGAACTGACTCTGGCCGAACAATTTGCCCAGGTAGTTCTTCCCATTCGAGGATTTGGACCGAGAAAGTTGACTGAACAGGAATTAGGTAGGATCTTATATGCTTCTCTCTGTATTTACATCTTGTGTTGGGATCGTTAGAGTCGGAACTTGCGGTGAGCCTTCTGGATACGATTGGCGTAAAGAGGCGAGCCACTCGGCCACCTTAACCACCGTGCCGTAGGATTCTCGCGGATAGAGGAATTCGGGGTTTCCCCCTGAATATACTTTATTTGCGCTAAATATTGTGCACCGACCGGGAATCGAAACCGGGCCGCCCGCGTGGCAGCATTCTACGACTGAACCATCGAATATGATGAATTTATTTTTATTTTGTTGTAATTTAACTTTAACAGTATGTTCGTTTAGGTCGTTGGCGTAGTTTGGTCAGTCGAGATTCAAAGTTTATAGAATTAGTTCAGTCAGCGACGACTGTTGAGGAAATTGAACAGGTGAGCAAATAAAATAGTAAATGGTTGATGAATTATATTATACAACAGGACTAAAATAAACTTATTTTTATTCAATTGAATCAGGGTTTCAAAATTGCCCGGCCCCGAGGACAATTTTAGCGGACCGGGGCCGGACATAATTTTCAAAAAATATATTCATAGTTTATGAATATTTTGTAATTTCTTTGCATATGTATTGCTTTTGGCGCACAGGCATGAAAACA
>JAQGAV010003072.1:0-13416 GCA_034691345.1 Phasmarhabditis papillosa | reverse complement strand
TATGTTATTTAAATGTTTCAGTTCCCGCCCGATGCGCACTTGGAAATTTTAATGAATTCTGCTCGTATTGGCAATGCCGAGTCAATTCTTCAATTGTACAATAAAAGACTAGATTTAACATTACAGGATAAAGAGGGCAATACAGCGATGCATGAAGCCGCTAAGGTGAGGGCTGGAACCTTTCAGATACGGTAATTATTCTCGTATTATGTTTTAAGCCCTACTTTTATTTGGCATTTATTTATTGATTATTAATTATCACGTCACGTTTCACGTTTGTCACGTTTCGAAACATTAGCTTCTAACCTTATTGAAACAACGAATTTGTTTGCCAAATGTATATCACATAACCGGTATTCTTGACGGTTGAGGTATCGTACCCACACCCTTTCCTCCTCACGGATTCAAAGGCCGGCGCTGTACCAGCTGAGCTACTACGCCTCTATACAAATATAGTGAATTAGAATAACAATAAATGCAATGCGCAATGTTTCAGCACGGACATCAAGAAATCTGCCGAATGTTGGTTTTACTGTGTTTTCCTATTGAAATTGAGAAGATGCGAAACAGTTCGGGAGAAACGGCGCTCGATTTGGCGGAAGATCCAAGGTATAACTAAAGAACTTGTTGTTTAGAATTACTTATAACAACTAAGCATTGCATTTTCTTTGTTTTCTCAGACTAATTTTAGCTAAACATTTGGCTGCATTAAACAACGCTCTTACAGGATCCAGCAAGATCTAAAGATGTTAGTAGATGGATTGGGAGAAAGAAAAGAAGGTATGTAAAATGCTGAATCAGGAAGGGGAATTCGAGGGGCCGGCCCCGGCCACAAGTTTGAAAATTCCTCCCGACGAGGGCCGGTCGGTTCCGGAAACATGTGGGCTCCACTGGGAAAATAAAACCAATTCGCCTGGCCTGAGAACTGTTTTCTTTTGTATCCAGAGTTGGTTGTTGTCCGAATGAACCGTACCACGAGGTATGAAGAATTTATAAAAAACTATTTACTTTCGAACTTATGAAATAACTTATATAAAATCGACCATGCACTAAGAAGAAATGATCAAAAGGGCTCGAAGTAAAGTTATATCCGTTCTCTGTAACAGAGGAATCACGGAAGGCCGGAGCCCGTCCCGATGAAGAAATTGTATGACGTCGCCCGGCCCAGCGGCGCCTGGGGTATACAATGCACTGGCAAAATCGATTTTTTTTTGGTATAAAAGTCCATATTGAGGAATTTTTCTTTTGATATAATATTTTATTACCATGATGAACTGGTATAAAATAGCAAAACTAAATGCTTAGGGGAGGATTTCAACCCTCGACCCCCGCTTCATAACCTGAGTTCACAATAATAGTGACTCTTCGACGTCCTGTAAACTCTTCGGCCCGATCGGGCGGGGATCGAAGTAAAGTTATACCCGTACCCTCTAATCATAACTAGTGAACTGTTCAGAGTTTCTATTTTTTTTTTGAAAAATAAATGTTTATTTTAGACCTACATTCCCTTACAAACGATAGATTGGTGGAGAAAAATGCGCCGATCTGGCCAAAATCGGCAAAATTGACGTTGAGTATGGACGGCGGTGGAGTGAAGGTGTTGGTATTGTGTCAGGTAAATCATACTATTCTCAAGTTATTAGTTTTCTAGCAATAGGCAGCCTAATAAATACTTTGAAACATTTAGTAAAACACCTAAATTAAAAGTCATTAAAATAAGTATTGTTTAACTATATTCCTTTGGGAAACCGATATACCATCTTAATATTGTTCAGACTATAGAACTGTATTGTGTTCCAATAGTAAAGAGGCCATGTCTTCTGCGTATTTATATGAAAAGTAGTGTATTTGGCAAACTTTAGAGGTAAAAGTATTTCGAAACAAGCCTTTTTTGACACGGGAATCTATAACCCGGGTTCTATGTTAATTCAAATGTTTCAGACTCTTCTTCATTTGGATAAGCTCACCGGTGGCCATCTTGTTGATAAAATCGACTGGACTGCAGGCACAAGTTGTGGTGGAGTTCTGGGACTTCTATTGGGATCCGGTTAGTTATTCTATAATAATATGTAACAGTTCGAATATAATCAGTTCATAAAAAGGTTGCGACAGGGGTGTTTATCCGGCCCGGCCCTACCGGACCGTAGGCCGGTTTTCACGTCTTTTTATTCAGGATCCTGGTTTTTCAGGAATTCTTAAGCTAATTTTGGGTATATTTGAAAATTTTGTTTGAATTAGTCATTTCTCAGCACAAGGAAGTTAGTGAAAAATAACAAAATATAATGGTTAGGGGTGGATTCGAACCGGCCACCTCTTTCTCCAGAGTAAAGGTTTACCATTTACTTTATTGACAACAGACGGCTGACCACCCGGCCTAACCCTGCCCGGCCCGGCCCGGAACTTCGAAAACTAGGCCCGGCCGGGCCGGTCGGATAACCACCTCTGGGTTGAGAGACCCGTTTGTATTGGTGTGGGGTCCTGCGGTGAAATAGATCTTTTTTAAATGCATTGATGTACTACCTTAATTATTGAAATCACACACTTAATATAGGAAGGACATCCTAGTTTCCGGTTCCTTATTGGATTCCAATAGTTTCAAGAATTAAATTTTCGTTCCTGTTGTTCTTCGCAGATTGGTCGATCCATTCACTAAATAATCAGTAGAATCATATAATAACACCCCATGTATTACGAATCATTCGTTCCTATTGTCTTCTCGTGTCTTTTTTTGACAGTCAAAGCCCTAAACAAAGGTGTCTATTCGCTGCTCTTAGAAGAAGGTCTGATAAAGTCCTGAACTAGGTAGAATTGCACTAGCGAAAGCCTCCCGTATTGTAGGATCCGACCGCAGGCTCCAGTCTTTTGAAAACCTCTTTCCCTTACCCCCAACCAGAGCCTCGGAGAGGCTCACCCCTCTTCCAATAAACATTGTTTCTATATGCAATTAAGGCCGCTCTGTGGAATATTGTCGTCATTTTTTCCTCTCGGGAGTCAAAAAAGTATTTTGTGGCAATACGGTTAGTTGTATAACTCTACTATAGTATAGTCCATCTCAAGACCTAGGTTTCCAGCGCGATATCACAAGCGGGGCGCTGTGTTATGAATGTACTTTTGGAGAAAATGCATCACGGAGACTAATTTTACAATCAATTTTATAACACTGCGTCCCGCTTGTGATACCGCGCTGGAAACATAGGTCATGAGATGGACTATATGACATTTGTGAAACATTTATATTCTATATACGAAATTTTTCCAGAAGGCCGCCGTTCCTAAACACAATCTTGTCGGATTTATGGAAACTGGCAAAAATGAATGGGGAAATAAACGAATGGATTTTATCAGACAAAAGTGAGTTTGGTAAAAATCTGGAAAACTTTAGAAACCTGCCAAAGCAAATGTTGCGTGTTTTTATGAGTTTATGATTTACCGTTTATGAGTGGTGTAATGTTTAGTTGGTTTGGTCTTAGGTGGACCGAGTCAATTTTAAAAGTAATGACTCTTTTTTTAAAGTTGGTAGTTGGGAATAATATTTAAACATCATTGTTTGATGATCTATTCTTCGATATTCTTTTACAAAATGTTAATAGACCGCAGCCTGCATACCCATTCCCAGTAAAAGGTTGTTGGTATAAATTATAGATTGGAGCAGTTTTCTTCTTTTTGAAATTCCCCAGAAACAGCTTTATTAAAGGTGTTTAAAGGTACATCCAAAATTGACGATGAAATGTTTTTACGATGATCGTGAACGAAGTTATGGTCATTTAAAAAAATGCTGCTACCCTAGGCATAGGTTGTCAGTGGGCGGAGTTTTTGTTAGCATGCGTATAAATATATATCGTTCTGAATAGTGTATTTTCTATTCTTGGATTGATTTCCTCTTGAAATTGATGCAAATCAAGATCATTTCGGGTCACTTTGAGTCACAAATGTGTAATATCGGGTCATAATGGGGACATGATTGGCTCCGATAGTTAGTGAGCTGGTGCGTAGTCCTGCAGCGCAGGCTCGTTGAGGGGCCGCTTCGCGGAAGATTCTAGGGGCAAAAATTAAAAGCTTTGCCATAAAACTCCTTTTAGTACTACCTGTAACCAACTCTTGATCAAATCACGTCCCCATTATTCTTTTATTTTATCCGACCTTGTCAATTTAAGAGTTTTGGTAACCATCTGTGATACCCGTAAGACTCCTTCGAATTGGTACTCTTCCGTTCATATAAACCAAATGTTTCTGAAAAAGTCTGCCAGGAACATAGATATCTAGATCCGAGCAGGATTCTAGTATGGAAGGCAGCTCGCTGTACCAGGTTAGCAATTCAACTACTACTATAGCTTAACTATCGCTTAATCACGCAGCCTATAAGTTGAAAATAAATAAATGATGGCAACACCAATCCCGTAAATGTTTTCAATATCAATGCCATAGCAAGTTTGCTCAGATAATATAAACGTTGGAACATTTGGAAATTACTGTAACGTTTTCATGCTATAGTAATCATTGACATAGGTTTTTTAAAATTTTTTAAAAAATAAAATTTTTTTTTAAACTGTGTTAAAAATGAATCAAGATCTATATCAAAATCATCTTGAATCATCTTCTGGTCATAATATTTACAAGACTTCGGCGCTAGTTAGGGGCATGACATCAATGTAGGATCAACTTGCTAAAATTTGATGATTTTTCAATAATTCGAGAGAAACAACACATTAAACATAAAAACTTTTAATATTTAGCATTCTTTAAATCTGTTAGTGAGCAAAAATGAATGAGAATTACATTAAGAAGAACACTAGTCATTGAATCAATGAACTCAAATAAAATAGTGTGAAACATTCACTTTTGACTTAAAACAACAACGAGTTGATCTTTATGGCAAATAAAACTGTACACATATTGCCTACGTAAGCGTTAACGATGGTCATTTGTTTTTGATATTTCATTAAATAGCATTATATAGTCAGCGCCAAGAGTTTGATCGAGTGTAAAGAATCCAACGCTCGTCTGAGCACCTTTTGGCGGCTACTGTCCGTTCAATATTGCAATTTGCAAGTACGCGCGTGCAATTTGCCTGCAGGTGCGGTGTTAAAAATCATAAAAATATTCAAATGACACTCAATTATTACTCTCGGAGCTGACTATATTAGTAATACTTTCATATTTAACATATACTATTCTTTAGCGCTGCTCCCTATTTTTTCGAGTCATTCAACGGTCTTTCTGATGGCGGAATTCTAGCAAATAACCCCACACCTACGTTAATTGCCGAGTTTTTAGAATACAATTCATTGCAGAAGGAGGAAGCGAGAAAAGAGGTCGGTAGAATAGATGGAAACATTTGTGATCAATTAGGATAAGCAAGATTTGCATTTGATTCAGTCGTTGTAGGAAATTTAGTAATCATAGTACTTATTGCCTATTATCTGTAATTAGGAAGAGAAACCATTTTCAGATGAGTATACTTTGCTTTATGTAGTGTATTCTACGAATAACTCAAAATTTGATATTGATAAAACGCTGCTTCCTACTGTTCACTGCTAAAACACAATTATACTCAACTAACCAATGTAAAATACCAGAGCACTATCATAACGAGCAGTGATGTTAAGTAAAAATGAAGATACTCGACCACTGTATACAACATCGCAGCTCCTCGTGATACCTACCTCTTGCAAAAGATTATACTTTCTTTTTTAGAATATAACAATCGATGAGGAAAAACTGGGCTGTGTTGTTTCACTGGGAACCGGCGTTCCGCCCCAGCAGAACACGGAGGGCATTGATCTCGACGTGCAGTTTCTAAAGCAGGTTGTGACCTTCTTTACTTGGTTGAAACATTTACAAATCCTATTTTAGCGTAATCCGGTGGCATTGGCTCGTGGAATAATGAATGTGATGAGTACTGCGGTTGCTGCAGCTAATTTGCTACTAAAAGGAGTAGGTGAAACAATTTGAACTCGCAAAATGCTTTGAACATATAAAATAGATTTATGGTTGGGTAGCCAATAGAATATAATAGAGAAGCAATTGTCAATTATAAAATAGGGTTTATTTACGGTCTCTTATTCCACTAATTACTTTAACCATAATAAATTATTTCCAATAACACGTGGATAGGCAAGGCTCCGCCCACTATTTGAAATCGACCGTTTTTGTATTAGCTCGTCCGGATGTGAAGCCCGATAGACTGTTTTCGCCTCAAAGGCCTGGCTTGCATGAAACAACGGGCCCAAGCGTAAAATTAGCCCTTTACAAGCAACAAATATTTGATCCTTTAACGTATATTTAATAATAATTTCAAAAATAGTTTATATTACTATTCCCTTTTTATTCCAGATAACCTCTTCAAACGGTCAACCCTTCCTCCACTCTCGAGCTTGGTGTCACTCGCTTGAGGTTCCATTTTTCCGCTTTTCACCAAATTTAAAGGAGGTAACTACGTCATGGAATCCGTCGATAAACCATAAGCAACTTTGGTGAATAGTTAACCTCTTTTACTTGCTAAACTTTGCATTATAATCTTATATTGCCAATCATGTCTCATTTTTTCTCAATATGTGACTTCATTCAAAATATTTGTTGTTGTAAAACCTTTTTACATTCCTTCGAAACATTTGCTTTTTCACTTTCACATTTTTCAGGATTACGCAATGGACGAAACAAATACGTCAAAACTGATTGCGCTGATGTGGGACACTGAAGTTTGTCTTTTACATCTAAATTTACTTTTAAAATGACTTTATTAACGTTATTACTACAACATTTCGAATATATATATAACTTTATATCTACATATATATAATTTTACGTGGCTTTTAGCTAATTCCGGTCAATTCCCAGTTAAATAACGGTTGTTCTAAAACATTTGAAATCTATAAAAAGCGCCAAGTAAAACTGTTTTCGCATCTGTTTTCGAGTTTGTTTTTCGAGTTTTCGCATCTTTCAGATTTATCTTCGAGGCGAGGCCCGCAAAGATTTGGAGCAATTTGCTCGTCTAATAGCGACAAAGCCGCCAAACAACTATAACAGATTACCCAGAAGAACATCAGATGAAAAGACTTAGCTCTAACATTTATGGATGTCTTCTTTGTGAAAGCAACAATAACATATCTTATTTATCTGAAATATTTCACTTGCTCATTTCACTAGGCCATAAATGTATATTGTATCCTTTTATTCCTATACTAGCACCAACACCAGCATTCACCGTTGTCAGAAATATATATGTATAAATAATTAACAAAGAGATTGTGTTCATGTTAAAAAATGATATTTGGTTGGCTAATTTGGATTGGTATTGCAATAACAGTATTCATCTCATCTTCAAATTAACTGAAACATTTAGTTTTCCGCTAAAAAATTAAATGTGAAAGCAGCTTATCGATTCGAAGCTTATCCAATTCGCTAACCTAAAAATAATAGGTTATGGTTCTTATAAAAGTAATAGTAAATGATATTCTTACTTACGGATTTATTTACTTTAGTTGATATTTTCTTTAGATAATGTTTTTTGTGATTCTTTGCAAATACTGATTTTTTTGGTAGCATGCTGAATCATGAATCAACAATAATATAAAGTACATTCCGGTTTAACTTCTGCAAAATACAAGCAATGCTGAATCCTGCTATTTGCATAATTAGAACTCCTGTATTTTTCATTGTTTAATCTTCTTTCATTGGTTAGGCAAACTCTGTTATGACAATATATTGAGGTTGCTCTGCTCGTATCCTCCTAGAAACTACTTGTCGTGGTCTACCCTGTCAGGGTACGCCAGAGCCGGTCCGGTATATATACAACTAATCCCACCCGACCAGGCCGGGCCGGATAACCACAATTTTAAAATGTTTCAGACATAACCCAGTGGTCATCTGCTGATTTCGATCAGCCTGTTTTAACTGGAAACCCCTAATCATACTGTAATTGTAAAGTAAAACGAGAATTTGGGACTACGCGATGTGAGTGAAAATATCGTTCTAAATGAGGCCTGTTATTGCCATGTATTTTAACATATATTAAGGTTTTAAATAGTTTAAGAGAAACCTTACCAAATGTGGCTGAGTACTCAAAGTACGTAAGAAACTTGATCACTGCAGGAATATTAGATAAAAACGCGAAATAGAACTTATATATTTTCAATATTGGCATTGATCACAAGAATTAATAGTTAGAGATTGAAAATTTCACTTCTATGGTTCATAATGATTTGGATTCGGACCATCCAACTTGGGTCGGGCCCGCCAACATTTTCCAGGGCCCGTCCTGGCACTAGTTCAGATGAATTAGAGGTTGTACTATCCATGAAATTATTTTCAGTCGTCTACGATGGTCATCTTCAAATTAATTGGAACATTTATTTTTCCGCTAAAAAATTGCAGGTGAACGTATTTTATTGGTTCGAAGCTGGTCCAAATCGCTAACTTCGAGGTAATATATTATGGATCTTATAAAACATTTACTTTTATTGATAGGTCGTAAAGAGTAAATGATATTCTTTTTTATCAATTTACTTTTGCTGGTATTTTGTTTAGACCTTGATGTGGCATGCTGAATCATGAATCAACAATCATAAAAAGCAGAATTACAGTTTAACTTCTGCAAAACAATCAATGCTGAATCCTGTTATTTACTTAATTATAACTCCTATATTTCCAGGCATCCTACATGCAACTACTACTGTCGGGGCCTACCCTGCCAGAGTACGCCAGAGCTAGCTGGTTACCGGCCGGGCCGGTCCGGACCGGCATATACATACAGCTAATCCGGCCCGGCCTGAAAGTTTGTGTTGGAGGTCAGGCCGGGCCGGATAACCAGCTATGGGGTACGCAATGTACGCATTTTGTACACCAATTACATTCTCGGGAAATGATTCGCGTATTCCAGGGTTGCAGGTTCGGGTAGGGTATATCCTTTTGCTTTCGTGGATGCATGCACTGGACTGAACTAACAAAAGTTTGGGGGAATGTCTGACTGCACTTGCAGTCTGACTTTATTTTCAGGAATGGCACTATTTCCTTTATAATTGAAAACATCTAATCTCAAAATTTTCTTCAATTCTCTCAGTTCGTGAGTTAACACTTGGAAAAATACGAAAATATTGTGACATTGTTGTATTTAGAATGTCGAAGCGAAAAGTAAAAATTCTAAAAGTTTTAAGTTTGGAATTTTTTCACGTAATTGCAGATTCAACCAAAAAACCTAAAATATATGGGTTAGTGAGTAAATTTTCCATCATTCCTGAAAACCACAGAAGTAAATGTTTTACAAATTAGTAAAGCGAAATGGAAAGATGTCAATTAATAGTTCCTCAAGAATCGATAAATGAAAAAGTTATTTATACAATTTTAAAATGTTTCAGACATAACCGAGTGGTCATCTGCTGATTTCGATCAGCCTGTTTTAACTGGAAACCCCAAATCATACTGTAATTGTAAAAGAAAACGAGAATTTGGAACTGCACGCTGTGAACGAGAACGAGAACGAGAACGAGAACGAGAATATTGTTCTATTCGAGGCCTGTTTTTGCCATGTATTTCAACATAAATTAAGGTCCAAAATAGTTGTGGAGAAACGGAATCACATTTGGCAGAGTACTGAAAGTAAGTAAGACACTTTAACACTGCAGGAATATTTGATAAAAACTCAAAATATAACTGAGATGTATCAATAAATGGTTAGGCATTGATAACAAGAATCGGAAGTTAGAGATTAAAATGTTTCACGTGTCTGGTTCATAATGATTTGGAGCCAGACCGTCCAACCTGGGCATGGCCCGCCGAACTTTGTTCACGGGCCGGCCCGCTGGATGGTCCGTTTGGAGCTGCAGGGCCATTGTCAAGATGTAGAAACTTTCCCAAGTAACTAAACTAGCAAGAAAAAGTTATAATTCCACAGTCTTGTTTGCATTTCAAGTTTTGAAATTGTTTTCTAGCAGCAACGTTTCATTAGAATCTACAATTAACGATAGTTGTTCATATTTGGAGTGTCTACTTTTAGCAAAAATAGGAGACACTCACTCTTAGTTCAGGAGAAGTCGTGTCGATGGTTCAGTGGTAAGAAGTATTTAAACGACAACACAATCCAAGAAGAACCAATACAAAGTCAAAGCAAAACGGCCTAAGCCAACTAGAATACAATCCCCAATAAGCTACACAACGTATTTTCCCATACCTCTATGCACCAGGCATATCAAACCACAACCAATATAAAAACAGTACACATAAAAGTAATATATTTATTAAAGGCTAAAGGTACTTGCTTGCTTAAGGTAGGTAGTAGTAGCTTGTGGCGAAAAGTGTTGGGCGAAAGAATGTGCGGCGAAAATGGTACCTATATACAAACGGGAGGAAAACTATTTCCGACTTTCTATAATTACTAAGCGTATCCTTTTACTAGCTATTAGCTCAATGCAATATCCTTATCTGAACTAATTTTATGCGACTACCTTTTACTTGCTATCTTTCATACAAACTGTATATTCGAATAGTACCTACTAACGAATTAACCGCAAAGTCACATGATATGCATTTGATCGCTATGTTTACGAGTTCTCGTTACTATACATAGTAATCATGCTATTAAACCTTAGCTCTTAGTTCTCGTTTATCCCTTTTTATATTAAGCGTGCTATCCGTTGAATGGAAGTCGGCCTTACCGACTTCCCGGACGCAAACCCGCTTCCTTATATCGGAATTACGGGTTAAATCACCGACCGAACTCTATTGACTCACACGAGCGAGTGAAATACGTGCCAAATTCGAAACGATTCGAAACTGTCTTTGCCTCTCTCCACCCTCGCCGCGCGCTCATTGGTCCATTTGCGTTATCACCAGGGCGCTATTAGGCTTTGGCGCAACTTTCAAACCATTTAAATAGTAAGAAAATAGAAGTTAACCAATACATATGTAAACTATAACAATTCGTACTTTCTCTATTTGAAATAGGTTTCAACCCTTAGTAGAATTTCGAACACTCCCGGCCCGCAAATAGTGGTAACGTTTTCATTTTCCGATTTCCAACGTAGTTTTTTACAGTACGTTTGCCGAAAGCAGTTTTCCAAAGAACTCGTACAATCTGGGAAAGGGTACGCGCTCAACCACAGAGGAGTTTCACCATCTGGGTTGACGTTTCCCACTAACACCAAGACTAGTAAACTACCACTAAAGAAGGTTATTCACACTTACTTTAGGAGTTTCGCCTACAACTTTTTTTAACTCTGCTTTTTCTTTGACAATTCTGACTTCGGAAATCTCTATCTCTAGTACAAAACGTTTCCCAATTGATATGGCTATTCTACTTGCACCGTTATTCTAGAGTGATAGAACATTGCTTGCGCTGACCGTATACATGAAACCGACAACCAAAAACGTTAAACTATATAAGGTCAACAAGTATATAGTGAATGGTGCACAAAATAACGTATAAAGGTAGAGAGGCTTTACTTAGCATTCGCACAACTCATTCATATTGACCCTATGTACATAAAGAGTATCACAATAACTACTTCGATCAGAGCTTGCATACATTAACCGGAGAAACGAAATGATGAATTTGGGATCCTTTCCGGCATCTCAACCAAGTAATTCGAAGAGAACACGGAATACTTATAAACCGGCTCTTCCAACATCTATTTCTTTTCTTTACTCTGGAAGCGGAGGTCTTTAGTTCAAATAAATCAAATCACCTAACGTTATCAAACGTTCCTTGCGCTATCCTACTTTCCGTTACTCTAGAAAACAATAATAACTATTTTATCTCTGTTAAAAAAGAGTTATCACTTACACAAGTTCTATCAAGGAACACTACTAATCTCTCTGCTATTCAATCTAATAGACTGTATGACTTTAAACTGATATCAATTGCCAACCAAAGACTCAACTACTGGTTTCACTATCCTTCAAAAGGTAGAAATTCTAGTAAAAGAAAACTATCTTCTCATAGAAGCTAAGCTGATCTTTCTATTTCTTGGCAAATAGACTTTCGTTCAACTAATTCTAGTCATAAACTAAAAGTCCAACTATTAACTTATCTTCGCCTCAAACTATTAGGCAACATCGTCTATTTTCGGAAATGAAATCGTCATTCGACCAAACAAGATACCCGAGTTTTTGCATATAACAAGGTTTTGCCTTAAAATGTGACCTTTGTATCCATTATGAAGTACAAATCGAAACAGACTTGTAGTCTGTTGGTACCGTGCTCTGCTGCCTAGGAATTATTTGTGCAGAACAATGAGTTTCTGCAAAACTACTAGTATCGGTCTGGCTTACGCCTTTCGATGTTAGACTATCTCTAAACTAGCGCTAGAGAATAAACATTCACTGTCTTGTTTCCTCACAATCCGAAAAAAAGTCCTAACTAAACCATTGCTCTTACTGGTTTTTACCCCAGAGTAAGTACCGAGATACCAACATGTTTCAAATGTTTGTCAGAACTATGTCTTGTGGACGATTTTTCAACACTAACAAGTAGTTCTTTAATCTCTCGAAACCATAGTTTCCATTTGCTAAACGCTCTAGTTCCTGTCAGTTCAAACTAATTCAGTGTCGCGAGTGATCTTGAAACCGATAGCAGTTATATGCCTTTTCAATACGGAACAATGCTTCTAGTTTCAGGCTCGCTCAACATGAATACTAGCCTTTAGTCATTGGAATTTACTGTTCCGCTTTTTCTCTACCTCGTTTATTATTATCCAAACCCATTTCAGGTTCAGAATGTAGTGGATGTACGCCTTGATCTTCAGAAGTCAAGTTGATCTTTCAAGATATCAACAACGTCAAAATACCAATGAACCGATTTTCACAACGAGAATCTAAATCAACTCTTACTCACGGCTTAGTATAATCAGTTATCAACTAGTCAATAGATTTCTATACTCAATCAAACTACTCTTGCAAAGAAAGAATTGAGAATTGCACCAGCTTCTATCAGAGAAACCGGACTAATCGTATTGTTAATCAAGTCAATGGATCTCGTTCAAACTAATTCAAATTTCCAACCGAAGGTCCAACTATTAGCTTCAATACCGTTTAATCTTTTACTTCAGTGACAACCTTTGTTTCTTGAAAGAGAAAAACCTTCTAGATACCAGAGTACAACTTAGATGATATAAATATCAACTCCTTAGGTTTTCAAACCTCGCGTAACTCACTCGAGTTCACTTAACTTTCACAATATCTCCCACTATTTGAAATATCAGATAACTAGTCATTCAAATTCAAGCACGAAAAACATTGAGAAAAGTTGCAGCCAACTCTTTTTAACCAAAAGACACCTTGTATTGACTCAAATCCTAAATTTGCTTCCACACTGTTCGTAACATATGACTCTATTTCAAAGCCACTATTATATTTTGTTGCGCTTCCGCCACGATTTAATTCACTTTCGCGGTACCCTCACCAATCCTTCACGGAAATGAACAA
>JAQGAV010003071.1:0-13421 GCA_034691345.1 Phasmarhabditis papillosa | reverse complement strand
TTCATTCATTTTTATATATAGTCCATAACAAAAAGAAGACTGCATTGCGCGGTGTTGTGTAATGTGTGTAAGATCACTTGTTCTGTGGCAAAATTGGACAACCATTGTAGGCTTCGATTCGCAATTTTTTTTGTTTTCAGAAAAATATTATTGTACTAGTTTTATTTTGTATCATGTTCAGAAAAATACAAATACGCAATTGCGGAAGCCTACGTATAACACCGCCCTTTGCGGTCTTTTGTTTGTTATAGACTATAATTATTCGAATTCTACCTATTATTGTCGCGATATTGAGTTTTCTCTCTTTATTCAACTATTCTGGGAAGTTGAAACATTTTCTGCCGTTCATTACGCAAAGCAATAGTTTACTCTAAAGTATAAAACCATGCTGTACAATCATTATTTTTTCTGTATATTTTCTATAATTTCAGTTGTCAGCATTCGAGGATCACCCGGCCCCGCCGGACCACCGGGACGAATTGGAGCTCCCGGCAAACCTGGCCGACCAGGTTCAACTGAACACGGAGCTCCAGGGCCAATGGGACCACCTGGAGATTATGGATTTCCCGGAGAGCAAGGTCATTACATTTTTCATGTATATCAGTTTTACATAAGCTAATTTTTGTTAATTGCAACGTTAGTGTATTAATTTCAGGTCCGGACGGCTTAATTGGTCTACCCGGTGATTTCGGTGAACCAGGTTCAGATGCGGGCTACTGCAAGTGTCCCAAAAGATGGCTAGGAAGACAAAAGCCGACTAGACTGCTTCAAAAATCTTCGAGAATTGCCTAGACTTAATATGTCACACAGTGTGTTTTTCATAATTGTCAAACCGTATAATATTCAATTACTCATCATATACCTCCTACTATTTATACAATCGATGTGATAATCTTAGGACTTGCAGAAATCGGAACAGTCAAAATACTACTAATTTGAATTGCACATTTTGAAATTGTCATCAAAATAATTCTGTATTTTCACCAGTTCTGTTTTCTGAGAGTCTCGTAATACTGTATATAGTCGTATTGAAAAGTAATACGGCCGTGTTAATGAGCAGGAGTGTAGTAAAATTGTGTCTGAGTAAGGCCGAGCGAAAGCAAGTTAACAATCCGCTGAGACCGCGCGAGTAGAACGCAAACAGACGCAGTGTTAAAAATAACGAAATACGCAGTATACACGGCCTCATTACTTTTGAATCTGACGATATAGGATCACCATACGGCCATCACAATTGTGAATTCCGATATATCCTATTCATACTATTTTTTCAGAACCCTCATATCATTTAGGTCGCTAACTACATATACACTTTATTTCCACATAATATTGTACATAGAATATTGGACTTAACCATAAACTGTTACATAATCAATAGAAATATTATTCAACCCGTCATTAGAATTTAGAATACAACTCGGTCCTAATCGATTCTTAAATGTGATAGCGGTTAATGTGTTTCTAAAACGGCTGATCACTAGAAATGAATAAAACAGATCGTTAATTGATACATGAAAATGCCACATAAAGAGTGCTGCTATCGGAAAAGAAAGGAAACACTAGTTTAATTTTAGATCAGATCAATAACATTAGAAAAATAGATAAAAAAAGAAAATGTTATTTCTAAATCAGTTTAAAAGTAAATAAAAACCAGTTATTTTGAAGTTCTCAATGTAAAGTGTACTAATATTTATAAGAAATATATGACCTAAAAATATATTTGAAAATAGAAGGTCAAAGTTTGCAGTACTATAAAGTTTACATTTTGTAATTAGCTGATTCGGCACTGCTTTCGGAGATATTATCCGCGTGGTGGTCCCGCATTTCATGGCCTTCCAGGGATTCGCATGAATCTGTCTTCTTAACCTCGCCCATGTCACTGGCTGTAAGTAAATGTTGCGTAGTTCAATATTATTATAGTTGCAATACCACCATAATCTGACCATTCTTGGCATCTGACTTTAACATATTAAACTGATTCGAAAAAGAGTTCCGTCATGAAAATGTTCTCCGATTCCACCTCTTTATGAATACGTTCGTTGTTTACTATTGATATTGGTTGAATATTGCTACAGAACTAACCAAAATACAATTATTATATCACTATTCCAAACAAACAAAAGTAATTCACTGCAACATTTAATAAAGTCACCACTTCATTTAAAAAAAAAAAGAAGATTTCTTACCCATTTGTTCCGCAAACTTCTTCTGATCTCTAACAAGGAATGCGGCAGTAATATAGTAGAGAAGAGCAGCCAGGACTAGTAGTGCAACTGTCATGCAACTACCTTTTACGAGAGCCCAGTATTGTTCCTTTGGATGCTCCTTACCATTGCGAATCGCATCAGAAATCTAGAACGATCTATGTTTAGTTATTCTATGTCTAGCATCAAAATAGATAGTTTTATATAGTATGATCCGAAAGTAAAAATGGAGTGTTAAAAAAGAATCTCGCCGAAAATGGCTCTGAACGTTTTCAAAATACGACAATATACGCAAAATTACATAAAAATACGCAATAACACTCAGTTATTCTTCTTGAATTAGACAATTTGATGTTCAAGAATTTTTTATATTCAACCTAGGTTTATTCGTTTTAGTATCTTTTATAACTACTTTTGTATTATGAAAATGAGCTAATAAAAATGAGAAACATTTACAATATCGCAGCGAGGATTTTAAATGCTTGATTAGTAAAAAAATTTGCAAAAATAGCATATAAATAAATATGTATAGAAAGAATATAGTTTTTGAAACCACATAAGGTCTGTTATTATCTTTACATATTTACTTAATTTTTTCTTCTGTAAATGATGCTACAGAAAACTGAGCGTTATTTTGTTGAACATGTCTTAGCTAATAAATATATAATATACCACTCCAACTAAATATGGTCCCGATGCATCTCCAAACAAATGAGCAATTAACATGAAGTAGGAGAAGGCAGTACTGCGACGAGAAGGAACAATTACACCCTAAAAAATGATGGGAATCAGAAACGTTAATCAATAAAAAAGATTATATCGACAATTAACTAGTTCAAACAAATTAACTATTCTAATTTCTCGTTAGTAACATTTACTTCTGCGATAAATATAACTTTACAACTTCTATTGCTTAGAAAAATCTGTAATATCTGATACATTTTCAACACTATAAAATCTTGGCACTAATTTGTATTTGTGAATAACTAACCATCAACATGTCGACATTCAGACCCCAGTTAAGGGACAAGAATGTTACCAGCACGAACATAAGACACTGGAAATAGAAAGTATACGCAGTATAATGGAAATTCATTTTTATGTTTAAACCAAAGAAGTGAGCGTTGTATAGGTTTGAACAAATTGTTTCAAGTTTGAGTTTACAGTAACAACAGTAAGGTTGGTATGGTCGACGGACAAGCGAGCTGCAAGTTAAAGGTCTAAGTGCTCAATTTTAAACGCAAAAAATAGTTATATTCATTAATATAAATTAATTGTGTCAAAAAAAGAAGTGGTGTTGTACATTGTATCATTGACTAGTCCGCGTTTTCGCGCGCCATTGCTCGTCCGCGCGTCAATAAAATTTGTAGTTCTACAGTATGCCCTTGCATAAGCCTTGGCCGCCGACTATAGTAAGTTTCTGCTTTTTGATAATCTTACCCATAACATAATGATACTCTTATGTCCAAACAAGAAAATTACTGCAAGAATGGGAGCTGAAACCAAAGCACCTGTTCCGGAAACGATTGGCTTTGCACGAGGCGTCTGGATGCAACGGAATATACCCTTTCCATCGATGATCCACTGAAATTCAAATATTGTGTAGTTAAATAAATAAAGATGTTTTATTAAAGTTTAAGTTCTCTGATTTCACGCTAAACTAAGAATTTAGTTGCTTCTGGCTATATTTGCAGGAGTGAAACTTTTGCATTTATGTCATTTTGTTTGTATAATCTGTACAAAGTCTAGATTTCGAATGAACTACCGTCGGAAACCGGGATGATGTATAAAAATGAGTTTAAAATCGGAGTATTACAGAATACATCACAGGTTTTCATTACTTACACCAGCGATAAGTGTTCCCATAACTACTCCTATCAATCCAGCAATAGTAGTAATACCTCCGAAAATCAGACCAATTCTGAAAAAAAGGAAGTTCAAACAGTATAACATTTGACTTACTGATCAATATCACCCTTGGTGAGTTCGACTTCATTTTTATTCCATGCGACCAAATGACCAATTATAGTTGGCTCCCACCATGTGAGAGTACCAGTAACAAACACTAAAGCTGTGTATCCCCAAGTACAGAAGACGAAGGTAGGACTGAAATTTTAAAGTAAGAATGAAGAAAAACGTGTAAAATTTCAAATTTCAATATTTCTTATCATACATGCAACTCAAATAAGCTTATTGACAAACAAACACTCTAGCTAAAATAACACTCTGTTCAATTTGTTTGTTGATCAAATAAGTTTTTCAGGTAGTGTTTATGTTTATTTTTTGTTTACCTTTGGCATGTTTAAATATTGTTGTTAGCCTACATTTTAATAAGAGCCTTTAGATCTTCCCAGTACGAGGCTTTATGCGTTTTCTCGGTGTTTCCTTCTGCTGCATCGGCAGCTCCACGTTCTGGTTCTTGTACAAATAGAATCAGTGGAATAAGAGCAACGACTCCTATAAATATAAATAAAAAAAATAAAACAGCTTGAATTGTTTTACATTCACAAAGTATGGTATCGTAACATTTATAAAATCTCCATATGTCATTCACTTTTGCTTATTGAAAATTTATTGTTGCGCTCTCAGGTTTTAGTAGGAATAGATTATTTTTCATAGTTCATTCATAAACTTAGACACGGTATAATAGGAGCTGCAGTGTTAGTGAAACTAAATGGAAGATATGCCAACTTTTTTGAAAACCTTATTTAATACTTCATTACGTCCCGTCACACTCTCGCTTCCCTTATAGGCTCAAATAGTCCGTAAATCCGTTAACAATTGCTAGATAGGGTTTTTAAATTCAAACAAACCTGCACATGCGGTTACTCGCACTCCCCACTGCCATGCACCGGCTGCACTAGCCACATTGGCACCAACAACGAAACCAAGACCACTAAAAACAGCGAGAATTATCTAAAACCCAAACGGTGCCGAAGTGTTTAGCTTAAACTGTTAATACCATAAATTGTATTTTTCTGATCATTCTATTTGATAATAATTTGACAACCTATGATTCCCTCGTCTCACTTCTTTGCTCCAAATATCTGTGATTTCGTGTTTCGTAAAACAAATAAACAAACTTTAAGTTGAAGAAGTGGGTTTATTTCATTCTACAACATTCTGACAAACCTTCCAACGGGTACCGCAAAGAAGAACAACATATACATTCTGCTTCTAGCAACACCGGTGAACATATCGGAGATGAGAGATGGCGAGATGTTAGAGTATGAAGCCTCTCCGATACCAACCATACCACGAGTAAGAAGGAACAACCAGAATTTCTAAAGCAACTTTAACTTATATTATAATACAAAGCTATATTTTAAACTACTATTCAAATTTGTGAATGTATCATCGACTGATTTCTAATTTAAAAAAATTGTACAACAAACTTTGAAACATTCAGTTGAGATCGAGAAACCTTGCCAATTTTGCTACCATGCGCATTTTGCAATGAATGCGCAAAATATAAAAACCATTTCTATATTTTCTGATAAAGTATACGGTAACTTAAATGGTAACTTACATCTCTTGGCACGAATGTAGATCCCAATACGGCAGCAAGCCAAATAGCGATTCCAACAACAATGATCCATTTACGGTTGTATCTGCAAGTACAGAAAGCTAAATTTTGTTTATAGCGCTGGGAAAAATTTTCTCAACCGCTAAAACGCATAATCTAAATGTGTTTTGAGAAAATTTGCGGAAGTCTGCTTCAGGAAACCATTAATATTTCTGGCCTTAAGTGCATACCTATCTCCCAAATATCCGCATACTGGTGAACCGATCATGAAGAATCCCAGAAACACCGTCTGAATTAAACCGGCCATACTGTCATTAATAGAATAGTATTCTTGTACTTCTGATAAGACTCCTGAAATTGTGATTGTAACCAAATTTCTCTATTCTTTTGAATCATACTCAAACTTGCACACGCTTGAGTTATGAAAACTTTATCGTGGTTAGGCACGTAATGCAATTTGGTAGTTTTGTAAACACAATTTTTAGCTCGAGTCAGAACAAAATTTTGAGAAGTAGTCTAATTTGAATGCGAGAAAACTAATAATTTTTTGGCTGTTTGAACTAACCAGCAATGGTATATCTATCCACATAGTTGAGCAAGTTCAAAATGAAAAGAATCGTAATACTGATATACTCTCTCCGACCGTTTGCCATGATTGCTGAATTGGTTTATTCCTGAAGAAAACTAAGTCACTCTACAACTAACAGTAAAAGTACAAGCTTCATAAGAATAAAAAATTTGTGACATATAGAACAATAAATGGTTACCATTCACGGTTATGACTATCTTATGGTCAGAGAATATGGTTAATATGCACAAATCCATCTGACAAATATTAGGACTGCCATTACCGTAATCCTATATAAGCACAATAACAAATCAAGAGCTAAACTAATAGTAATCGTTATGGACTATGCAGTGAAAACAATAATTTCATTCTTGCAAGGTTAGGGGAAAAACCAGAGCCAATTTTGAAAATTTGAAGCGTATAAAGTTCGTCTTTACTTTAAAACACTATTGCTAGAAGGTTAATATCAGTATTCATTGAAATTGTAATAATACAGTGGATTATCTAAAATAATTTGCAGAAATTTTAGACGAGTTAATATTAGTATATTTAAAAAATTTAGCTTCTGATGCATCTATAGTCTGATTCGAGAGTAATAATAGAATGTTAAAAAAGATTCTCGTTGAAAATGGCTGTGAAAGTATTCGAAAACCAAAAATATACGCAAATCTTCCTTAAAATACGCAAGTAATACTTCATTATTCATTTCACACTATGCAAACTAAACTAAAAACTTTTCAGAATGATTAAGGTGGGAGCAAAAAGCTACTCTTTCTGGTGCACAAGCGTGCTACGAATGCGGATATCATGTGTGTTGATAAGTCTTTTTTATAGTTTTACAGCCAAGCCTAATTGAGAAAGTTTGCGTTTTAGAGGGTTCGGAGTACACGATAAAACAAAGGAATTCAGCTCAAAAATGGTTTCTGCTACATGTTAATTAAACGGGTTTATGGCAATTTTATCAGCGATGTTGACGACAAACTCATTAGCAAACTTAAAACTAACATTTGCAGAGAGAAAGTTGATAAGGTTTGTTGTAATATGTATTATGAATTCGATTCAGTTAATTGGAAAACGATGTTGGTTTTATCAGGTATTAAACGAAAAATTTACTTATTAATAGTAGGATGTGAAATGAAGTTGAACATTTTGAACTTCTAAAAATAATCTGCATTGCACCTAATAACGGCCCAATAGTTCAAATGCAATTGAAAGTAACAAATCCCTCGTAACTCTCCAACTATGATCTACGGACAAATCTCATGTAGTTTAAAGGTCTATTCGTTATAAGGCGAGCGCACAATTATATCGGTTGCTTGTATATATTATTTCGATTTCCGCGCTCCTTCTAAATTTCTTCAGTACATCTCTGCAAACGATTCATCCGACGACTATAAGTAAATGTTGTAAAACTGTTTATGTCTTTTGAAATGCCCTAAATGAGTAATAGGTAGTTTGAATAACAAGCAGTTTTATATATAAGGTTTTAAAATCATTAGAATCATTGCTGTATTCTAAATAGAAGCTCTGGACTGACAAATTGAACATTGCATATTTAACAAAGTTGCAATATGACTTCGCCTTATGTATCATCTTCCAGACGTCTAACAATATTATGAGAAGCGAAAACAATGGTTTAGAATTTTTGAAATGACAGGCAATTGGTTTTACAAAAATTTCTGACTAATTGGAGAAAAATGATGCAATGTGAGAATTAGTTGACCAACACAAGTTATACTTTGAAAGAAGTACTTCCTGCTTTTTCAGTCTCATGCGAAAACTATGCATGAAAATCAGCTTAAAACAAGACAAATCACATAAAGTGAGAAGGTTTATGTGGAATATAAAACTAACAAAAATAGGCCAACAAAATATATACTGAGATTCTCAATGCATTCAGTCAATTTGGACGCCTGGGACTAATCAAGCTCAGTAAACTATCTGAAACACTTTTTCGAAACATTTTCTTACAGTGATCAACACTTTGGTCTGTCTGAACTGATCATTTCGTGTGAATAAAATAGTCCGAAGCCTATCAGTTATCACGTATTAATTGCCCTATAGCGCCTTTCTTGTTAGAATTGGCAGTAATAGAAAAGCTGTTAAAATAAGGAAATAACGAGAATAGTCGTAGATAACAAACGACAAAAATGACACTCAAACAGGGTAAATAAAGTGTTGATCACGGATTAGAAAAAAAAATAACTTGAAAAAGGTAATGTTTCAATTGTTCAGAAAGTAATGTGCACTGATTGTATGTAATAATTCTTGGGTTTCTGGTAGTATGAAAATACAAAGCGCGATACGAGCGTTGAGCGCCGAGTATTTGCGCACCGTGAAATAAAAACAACAAATACTAAATACTTAACAGAAATTTTTTGATGGATACTCAGAAAGGTTGATTTTTAGGCAGTTTCTTAAGAACGCGAGGTTGAGGATTCAACAGTGTTTCAAAATAATTGTTTTGTGTTTGATTTCATACTGTAAGTTAGTGTAAAACAAAAATGAGAAAGAAAAAACTTATAATACATACTTTTTTGAAAAAATAGTTTCACACATGTAAAGACTGCGCACACTATCAACCAATATCATTGTTAACAATAACTCTATCATTTTTGAATTCGAATTCATCAAACTAAAAAAAGTTTCTAGCAACTATTTGACCTTAGCCTGTTTCTCGTAGCCAAGTGATATTTCTGTATCAAACGATGCGTGCAAGCAAAAACATGAATCAGTTGAAACGACACACGCACCTAAAGAATCTTAAAATTATCTTGCGAGAGTTGAAGTTCTCATGTTTTCATTTCAAAAGCTTGATTTAACATTTTCTCCAACTAAAGGTGATTGACTGTGCCTCCCCAGTCACAATCTAACTTCCGAGACCAGTCCAATGAGATATTAGTTGACTTGTTCATATTTTATACAAATATACTATTCTATTCCATTTTATTCTAAGTATATGTTGCAAGCTTTATTAGTTGTGAGCGAGTTGAATCTTAAACAATGTCAAGAACGGAAGTGCAAAATTAAAGCGAGATGAGAATACTAAAAACGGTTATTCAATTTTGGCGGTGAGATCAAATTCTAAATCGTCATAGGAAATACTCTAATTCTATAAATAGATATGATTGAACAGAAAGCAAAATGGTTTTGACGTGGCTGTGGTGTTTTAGTATCAAGTTTGCTGCAATATTTCGTTTATTGATAAATAGGTGCAAAGTTAATTCAAAAAAGTCAAGGAAACTTGGGAGATTTCAACAATAATTAGTTGCCAATATGGGCAAAACAGTACTTAAATTCAAAATTAGCCAAGTTATTGAACAGCAGGTCAAATACAAAATGTTATTCATGAAAACATCCTATATGTATTAGCAGGTACTCAGTTGTTTACATTTTGAGATCGAAATGTTTATAGGTTTAATGATCTCTGTTCCTGCTATCCTAGCCGAGAACGGGTTGACCTCTGCTCCCTGGCGGCGGGCGTAGGGTCCTCTTGATTTATTCAGCGATTAACTTTTTGTAATGTTCACCGATCGAGAGTTTTCTAGATGAATAACATACATTGGCGAAACTTTTTCATTTTTCTATGTAAATTGTCTAGCTAGAGCGATCAGGACAAAAATCATGTTTTATCCGAGCAGAAGGTATAGTCCATAACAAAAAGAAGACTACAGTGGGCGGCTTTGTGTAAGGTTTGTAAAACCGCCCGTTCAGTTGCAAAATTAAACGGTCATTATATGGTTAGATGCGCAATTTTTTGTTTAATATCAAAACATATTATGGTACTAGTTTTATTTTGTATCATATCCAGAAAAGGACTAATACGCAATTTCCGAAGCATACGTATACCACCGCGCTCTGTAGTCTTTTCTTTGTTATAGACTAAATAATAAGTTGTGCATTCAAAGAGAGGATATAGAACCCAGAAACATCTTTGCGATATGAAAAGATTTCTAACCATCGGAAATATAATACATTGAATTATATTTCAATTTAAGACAACTTGGGTAGGTTTTGCTTTTCTGAGATTTGTTTGCCTTTGCTAATAAATGTCCGATCATATCAGTTGACAGCAAACACTGTGAATAGCGGTGCATAAAAGGAAACAAGGTGTCAGGGTCACGTGTGATCTGCTTGATGTTTAACGCCTTTTAGGTTAAGACTAAAAATTTAAGATTTGTGCCGAAACATATACAATATCTCATGTATGAGGTCCTTTTTCCAATCACAATATTTCAGGGCTCGGAATAGGGCAGCCGTGTCGGTATGTTTCTCAAATTTTCGGCCCCGCAATACTTGGTAAAAAGTTGCTGGCAAGACTGCATTAGTGGCTTTTCATAGAATAAAACACATGAGCCTTGAATTGGCGAACAATCAAACTGAAATAAATGATCGAGCTGATTTTCCGGGTGCTATTACAATGCGAATGATACATTAGATGTCAATTAGATCGAATCTAACGTTTCAGCGAGGTTTAGCCTCCCGGAATATCAACGCATCAATCATTTATTGGACACTCAGGAACCAATCATACTGAAAACAGTGAACTGCAACTGCACTTAAAATAAAGCAGTTCGATTCTACTAATTTAAGTGTAAAGAAAGAAGAAAAATCGTGAAAGAATGTTTTAGTTGAGGTATCACCACTTAGAAGATGACTTGGCTTGGTTTGCTTGAATTTCTCGAAGCTATAATAACATTCCATGAAAACTTTTAATAGTTACTTAGAAACAAGTGGTGTTGCATGCCCTGAGAGATATTGTAGTAAAATGAAACATTCACAAATCTGATTCTACTTATTTGGACACTATAGAGAACAAGTACAGCATAACAAGAAAAGAGCAATTGAAAAAATAAATGGTACAACAATTCAGGTCTGTGTAATAATTTTCACTTGTTTCAGTGATAGTAGGTTTGCGTTAACATGAAAGTAGTGAGCTGTGTGCGTTTTGGTTTCCAAAATATCTCGAATGTTTCGAATTGAACTGATTGTTTGGTTATCTGACTCTAATACTTTAGCATTTATGTCCCTATTTACATTTTATTACCCGGCGGCCTTTTCTGACAACGAACTTAGTTGACAATTTTATACATAAATTTACAGCCAAGTGCCCTGATGTAACGTATTGGAATCAGTGATCAGCCTATGTTTAGAAATAAAATGTAGCAGAAAGACGGAGCTACATTTAATGCACAAAATACTTTAAACTATGTTTCACTAAAATGTAGGAACAAAAATATTTTCCTCAAACTTGTTCAAATTGTGTTTTCCTGAGATATTATTACGCGCAGTTGTAAATGTTTCCAGGTAAGATACATTTCTGGAACTTGTCACCAGTTAATAAAGACCCTTCATTGAAACGTTATTTATTACAAAGAACTAGAATAAGTTTATTTTATTTATATAAACGTATATTGTTCTTCATTTCTCTCGAAGTTAGACATGTAGCAATATTATATAGTCTGATTCGAGAGTAATAATAGAGTGTTAAAAAGATTCTCATTGAAAATGGTTCTGAAAGCATTCGAAAAGCGAAAATATACGCAAAATTTCCTTAAAATACGCAAGCAACACACCATTATTCATCTTGAATCACACCATAATTGAAACTGTTATCCCTAATTGTTAACTTGAAATAAAAATTATTTCATTATAAGGAAATCGTTCCACGAAAGACGCATTATTAAAAGTATATCCCAGTCAACTTTTTGATGTTTGAAACATTACCATTCCTACATTTCAAGGAAATATTCTATCTCCCGATCAACAAAGAACCATATTGTTTTTTCTCGTTTCCTTATTACTCGGTTTTACGTTTAGACCTTTCTCTAAAATTGAGATCAAACAGAATTAGATCTTGTAAATTTCTTGTTGAGTCAATAAAATGTGTTATCTAAGTATTAACCGGCAGAGAAGCATGTGAGAGTCGCATGCGGTACATTCCAAGTACAGAAAGAAGACTACAATGTAGCATCGAACATATGATGAGTTACCAAACTTTGTGATCTCTACCGAAGAGACAAATTAGAATTAGGTAACGAATGAGAAGCATCGGTAACAACAAGTCAAGTATATGTATTTTAAAGAAATTGAAGGGACGTTGTAGTCCAGCTGGTAGCGGGCCGGCATATGAATCGGTGAGGAGGAAGGGTTGTGAGTTCGATCCATTCCCCGTTCCAAGCCGTATTGAGCAACCGTGGTATGTATGCTTGAACGTTCTCTTATGATTCCCGCAAAAACCGACTTCTAGCTGCCCCAAAGATGGAAAGAATAACAAGAACACCAGTCACATTGACATACGGATTAAACAGCTAAAGATGCAATAGCCTGCAATCAACTTAGTTAGTTTTTCTTTGAAAAGTAATGTAAGAAAGTTGATCAGATGAGAAACCCTATTACGGAATGTGTGGCAGGTAAACAATAGACATTCAATTGCAGTTAGATACAGTTGGATGATGAAATTTAGTGTATTGTAAAGCAGTTACAGATTTATGATTTTGGTAAAGTTTCAGGCACATTTGAGTTGGTACTGTTTGATCTTTTATGGCAGGCCATTGCATTCAAATAATAGAGAAAGTTTTATAACGAGGAAGTATATTGGTTAGTGAAGGATAGTAGGAACTAAAATATACAAGTTACAATTATAATAAATTAAGTTATAGAAAACTAAAGTTTGATGTAAACAATATGATGGAAAAATTTCGTTTCACCCTAAAAACGTCTTGTACGAAATAGCCCGATCTGTGGCCGGACCGTCGGTAAGACAACCACCGCCCTTCTTATAAATAAAGCGGTTCAAACAAAGATGTATTTTAATAATAAGCTTTCCAGGAGTGTTCTAACATTGTTAGTTATAACTAACAATACGCTGAGTTCGCATATCACGCATGTTGCATCAAATAGTAGTATTAACGTTTTAACAAAGGTCAACATTTGCATTCTCTTTTTTGTTTTGTTTAATATATTAATTTTAATTTTAATATCAAAATATCTATTCTTTTTAGAATGTCCGTGTTCCCAACCAGACAAGTTATAGAAAAGCGTTTAATGACTCGTGGTGATACCAGATCATTCGTTATGGATATGAAGACTGTAAATAAGGTATGTTATCTATGAAATAAAT
>JAQGAV010003070.1:0-13422 GCA_034691345.1 Phasmarhabditis papillosa | reverse complement strand
CGACTTTTCCCAGGGCCCGGGCCCGGCCCGGCCCGGCCCGGCCCGCTTGGAGGTCTGTGCTGGGGAGTTTCTACTAAAAATATACTAAACCCGGAGGGCGACTGTTTTCTAACAATAAAAATGCGTTTTGTATATGCCCTCAATCGCGAGATTGTTGATAGTCTGCCATGTGAATGAGGTATCCGAATAGAGAAACCGGTTTCCCGACCATTCATACTCATATTTGTCACTTTAACATTTATGTGGCAGCTACGTTGAAATAGTGCACTATTGGCACCACTAGAACTTCTCCAACCAGTTCTCTAGTACCATTTATGGAATTAAAATTAATCTCAAATCTTTCAGATCCTTCTGAGTTTGCCGGTGTTTCTCGTGCTCCGTCTTCGATTGAGAGAAAGGTAATGTTGTTTCAAATGAGTCATCGCTTACTTTTACAGTTTTTACGATTCGCTTACTGATCACGAACGATCCCTCCGTGTCCAGACATACGGTACATTCAGCAGCAGTGCAAATCCAGAATCAAGCCAACAGGCTAACTCAAGGAGCAGAAGCGGCACAGATCCGTATCTGCATCACGGGGTAAGACTATCCATAAAATATAGAGATGTTGCAGTTAAATATATACTCTTAGTGTTTATTTATTTAGACAAATAAAACACAAAAGCCGCTGCTCGTCATGCGCCTCTTCATTTCACTTGTCAAAAACAAACATTATGAACCATTCGATATCACCAAAATAGTATGAACTGTACGTTCAGCCAAGTATCTAAAACACCTTCTCGTTTTAATCTTTCAAGGTCAAAGTGTAATGAAAAAGTCAACCGTACACCTTTTAACTGGTTCATGATCCTAATTAATCTTTTCTTTCAGCAAACTGCGGCTGCTTTATTCCATAGAATATCATACGAATTAACCGCTTACTGGATCTTCGTTGTTGCTCTTGTACTGCTCGTTGTTGGTCTACAAAATCATCCCGTTATCTATTCCATTGGATATTTTGCTATATTTTCTCTCTGTGTGCTTTACTTCAAGGTTGTTTACTTTTTGTGTCTTCGGCAACATTTCTTCTTTTTAGGTTTCACTCCGTTTCTTCCGTGGTATTTCCTATCTTTTCTGGCTTACCACAATCATATACACTTCGATTGTTATTATCTCGCTTTACGTCTACCAGTTCCCAGGGGTCAGTCATTCTCTACAGTCGGCTGGATATAATAATTGTATTACCTTTAGTTCCCAGACGTTTGGATTCGTTGGACTAAAATCTCTAAGGAATGGAACGACGACATAGGTCTAATTAATTACGCAAGTACTGGAGACAAAGGGTTCATTTTTAAATATATTAATTATTATTTATTTATTTATTTTAGCTCATTAGTTGCTCGTCTTGTGTGGCCCATTTGTCTTTTCGTTGTTACTATGCTCCAATTGAAGTTCTTCCACAACCCTTGGTCACAAATGGTACAACCTTCACCTACTTCGGTTGTGGAAACGCAAGAAAATCCCGGTAAGCAGAGCAATAAAAATTATGGGGAATATGTTCTCTTGGTGGATTTATATTCAAGTTTGCATTTTAATTTCATCTCTTGCAATATGTACTTCTTTTATTATTTGCAAACTGGACGGCAATGGTTTTTTCCTGGTCATTTCTCTCTTGACTTGGCTCGAGTGACTCAGTTTGTTAGACATCGGAAGCAGCCTGCCAGTTCAATTTGTCCGCCTTTGTTTATTTTTGGTTGCAGAGTTTTGTGCTGAACATATACAATTAAGCAATTTTATTGTTCAGAGTGAGAATCGCACTTTTAGAAACTAATATTTCTGTTAAAGCTTACTTACTCTAGAATATGTTATTTTGGTTCCTTATTTTCTGATTTGGGTTCCCCTATGGCGTAACGACTTTCTCGCATCTCTTTTCTCCAATATCGCGCATTTCACTCTTCATGCGGCTACCGTTCAATCATTTAAATCAAATACGTTTCCCATACAGGTGGTCGACCAATCGATTAAGCTAATAAACGCATTAGCAAAGTCTCTAAAGTCAAGTGTTATTTATATCTTTTGTTTATAGTTTCTAAATTATATGTCCTCTTCTAATCACTATCGATTTTCTGACATCATCCGTGGGAACTAGTTTCGGCTTTTCTTATTCTTTGCGGTCATTTTCGTTTTGATCGCCTAGTTTAATATCTAATAACGCAAATCTCTGTATTGCTTTAGCTATTTTACATAGCAAGAATACATATTTCTACGAAAATTCTTTAAGTATAGTTTTCCTTTTTTGTTTTCTTGAATGTACCATTTATTCTTCTGATCATAAAATACCTACAATTAATTGAACCTATTATAAAATACCTTTGAAATGATCGCATACATCAAAAATGTGGAATTGCTACTGCTAAAGCTCACATCTTTCCATTGTCTGAACCCGGTCACTATAAATTCAGTCTTTTGACCAGCTGTTATTTTGTTTGTGTAGGGTCTATCGTTATTTCTTGAGCTCTGCTAGCCACGCCTCCCGGATTAAAACTCATATCCGCGAGAATTTATACCTACGAACACAAAAACTGCTGCTTCTACAAAACTATCGGCAACAATATCTATTCTTGCCGTCCTTATTCAACTGGAACTCTTGGGAAACAATAGCTATTCCAAGTAATGTTTTCTACATAGTACATTGCTGCACTATTATTCAACTCTAATATTTTCGCCGTCTCTAAGTCTTTAATTGTTCACTCACCTTCTTGCTGACTTATATCTAACTAATAATGTATCCAGAATTAGTTCATATTCTCGACTATTATGTGAACCTCGCCTATCGTTCTATTCGTGAAAGATCGCAACGAAGTTCATCAGAACGTCTTAAATCGGTCTCTTCGCTACCGGCGACGCTCCATTCTTCTGTTATAAATCCGAGAGATTCACTACATTCTCATCAGTTTAATCTACTGTCACCCTGTGAGATAAACATGAATACTTGCTCCATAGTGAGCATGGATTCCGGAATAGACGATGTACCCTACATCGACTATGATTATGACGATATGACACAACCCATTATTGTCGCTAGACCACTAAAATACAGGATCTATAAACGGGATTGGAGTAAGTAGAAGAAAAATAGAGATTACTTCCTTTTTATCTGATTTGACTTAGCCAGCGATTCCGTTCATGCCTGAATACCGCCTTTTCTCATTAAAAAGATGACTCAGTTCTGTCGAATTCCTGTAAAGTTCAATATAACAGCGGTTATATGCTAGGCATGTGTTATTTTCGTGCCGCAGTTTCTTAATATTTACCGATATTGTTTCAATAGGTATTTAGTGTAATGAACCGTGAATAATCATGATGTGGGGTTCAGTTTGTTGGAATATAGAAATGATGAAGCAGCAACGTGTTCTCTAATACCATTTATTTTAGGAGCAACTCTTACGCAGAAATTGGTCAAATGGACAAACAGTCTTCTGGAGTTAGTCTGGAGAACAACGGAAGTTCATGTGGACAAGATTGTCTTTATGATTATAGCGATTTACATTGCAAAAAATGTAAGATACAAGTTTACGAAAACAGATAATAATCATTTATATTTAGATATGTGCATTATACCTGCCTTTGATGATTTTGATATCGATAGCACTATGCCTGCCGAATCGAGCTTCTGGTGTTTTGAGTCTTATTATATGTGCTTATCTTTCACTAGTTGTTATATTCAAAATGATTTATCAGGTTAGTTGTACTAGACTGCGAGGGGGGCTACTCACAGAATAGACATATGAGGAGTAAATATAGATCTAAACCATAAGGAGCGTACTTAATGGAATAGAGGAATAAGAACAACGAAACCGCACAACTTAGGCTTTATTGCAACGGAATGAGGTTTAATGCAACAATTAGGCTTACATCAACAAACAAACATGTTAACTCGTTAGGCGAGATTAACAAGAATACAAGAAATGCATGCAACAAAAGCTCGAAGAGTGCAGAGTTCTGCACATTAGTTTTCAAAAAAAAAACAACGCAGAAAAGCTACTTTTCGTATCCACATGTTATCTTTTATCTCTCGATCGAGTGAGAATTAGCGTAACAACTGTCGTATTTAAAAGATGTTTGATGCTGAAAAGAACAGAAAATGGTCGTAAACTTTGAACTTAAAATGAATAAAAGATATGGGATTAATGGAGGCAGTTTGGCAACATTTATCAATTTCTTCTTTCAGTTGAACCACATTCCCGACTTCAATCGTGTTAACATCGGCGATGCTCATTGTAATGCAACGGAGAACTTTGCCGATTGGCTCGGTGTGAAGAAGGAATTTAACACATGGCAGCTAGTTAATGTATGTTGTAATACATTATACCCATTTTATGATTTTCACTTGTTTATATCATACTTTTTTCCTAAGCGCTTGAAATTGCTAAAGATATATATTTCGCAGTATCTTTTTTTTCATTTACGATCGAATGAAAAATTGGAGAGGAAGCAGACTACTTTTAAAAAAATTAGATAATTCAAAGCATTAGAAACCTGAATGTTATCAAAATTTAACGGATAAACAGATGTTCTTTTGTTCATTTATCTGTTCTCTGTAATATATTCGACTGTAATTAACTCCTTCATATTTAGGGTCTTGTGGTATCAATAGTTGCCTTGGCCATACAGTCGGTTGTTATTTACCGTCAACGACATTACAGAGTTCGCAATGGAGAACCAGAGGAGTCGAAGGTAGCCATACAAATGAATGAGTATATTCTAATCAGTATATTCAGAATCGCATCTTCCCTCATTTTGAAATGCATGATTTTGACAAAAGCCTATGGAATGGAATCAAGTTTTTGGTCGATTATGGTTTCTTCAGATTTGGATTTGAGGTTTCTTTTTTAAACGTACTCGACTATAATGTAACTAATGGTGTTTAGATAACTATGGGTATGATGGCCATCGATGCGTGGGTTCGCATGGATATGCTCGCCGCAGTTATGTGTATTTGGCTCGCATTCTTCGCTCTAAACAAGAGGTATTTACGTATAATTCGATATTTCAATTAATTTTATTATTTATAGAAATGTTGCTAGAAGTACTTGGCCCTTGTTTGTAATCTATATGGCCATATTGTTGCCAGTACAATATGCAATGTATGTTGGTCTACCGGAAGACACCTGTCTAAGTAAATTAATGAAGTATTTTCCATTCTATACATTACTCTAGAGTATCCATGGACTTCATGGTTTGGTAACACTAAGCAATCTAAATATTTTGATATTTGGGCTAGCTTAGCCGATTATAATGTAGCCTGGCCGCCGAATAATCTTATCGCAGATTTCTTCTTATTGTTATTCGCTGCTTGTCAGGTAACCATTGCTTTATTTTATTTATTTTTTTTATATCTCTTTAGTTGGCCGTTTTCCGAATAGAGAAGGATGAAAATGACACGATATATCCAGACGGCTTGTACTATCTGAAGCCCGAAAATCCCCATTATGATTTCATTTCACAGCAAAGGTATAATATACGCAGGTTTAATGTAATTGCATTATTTATTTAGAAGTTTTATTGATTACGTTAAAGTGTTGGTATTCCATTACGGTCATTGGTTTTCTTTGGGGTTCGCGCTTGTGGCCGGTATTGGTGGTACTTCACTCTTTGCATTAGGTACCTAAATCACTCCAGCCTTGACTGATTGTAATCTTTTAGGATATATTGTACTTACATTCTGGATATTGTGGCAAGGAACAAATCTTTATGTGATGAATGCACAGACAAACAGTTTCAAAGCTACTCTAAAGAGATGGAATATCATCTTAGCCTATACTTTATTCGCAATGTTCTTAAAGGTGGCACTACAGGTTGGTTAAATCTATTTTAATTTGGTATATTTTAATACTTACAGGTGGTTGGTTGCGTGTTCCTTAAGTTGTTAGACGGTAATAAATGGCTGTGTGCTCTCCGTCAGCTTCTCAGGTATTTATTGACATTTGTATCTATTTAATTACTTAGTTTAGTATCACTTGTGCGAATTCCATTATTCTCCAAGTTGGCAGTCCTGATTATGCCAATGCATTCGATAATGGTAAGTTTTGTCGTCGATCGGGTTTACAATGAATGAAACAGGTGCTTGAATAACTGGCTGAATTTTAGGTGCCGAGTTTGTAAAATCGTGTCCTGTGAAGGTACAAGAGGCTCAGATTGGGTTTGATGCAATCGCACTTATCTTCCTTGTCTTCCAAATCCGTGCATTCCATTCTTGGTACTTCCAACATTGTATGGTAGAATATCGTTCTGAGGTTCTCATGGCCAATAGGTTCGTCATTTGCCAACAGATTGCTAATGATGTCGAGTAACACATATTAACAAAGAATTCGCTTTTTACTAACACCCTAATAATATTCAGATATAAAAATACCACAGATACAATGTAAGTACTTGCATACGGTATCAACTCTATAAGGGCAGGGAATATTTCCACAATTACGTTGTTCCTATGTTAATACCTTGGTGCATGTTTCATTAGTTGAATTGGGACTTCTTGTTACGTTCTTACCTTTTATTTATAGAGGCGCCGTATTGAAAAATCAACTGATTGAAAAGGAAATGAAAGAACAGAACTACAACCAACAACAGAAGTTCGATGAAATCAGAAAACGAACCCAGGCCATCCGCGAACGGTAATATCTCCAGAGACAGTGCCAATATAACCAGTTGACTTTAGTTATAACAAACAGCTTGCGAAGGGACAAGGAGTCTTTGAACCTGAAACTTATGGTCAAGGTAATGCTGATTACATGAGCAATATTTTAATCTGTATAACATCACCTTATCAATAACTCTATTTAAGCAAATTTCCGGTATTGGTTAACGGGATTAGTATTTTAACTTAACGAAAATTCTGAGTTTTCATCACTGATTATGTAACTTACTATACTAAAATACTTCTCGTACTAAAAGTCGTACTAGCGCGACATGGATTCATAATAATACTCGCTTACGTCAGTGATTATCCTTAGCTTAAAATAATTGATTGACTGGAATGTTATCGTTGTTAGTTCTGGTATTCCGGTAGTGTAGTGTTTGTTGTATAGCAACGACTCCACGTACTCCATACAACCCCTGGTACGGGGGAACTGGCGTCTCCATAGACGATCCTCTGCCTGGATACAACCCTCAGACTCTATCAGAGATTTATCCCGGTTTGTAGCATGGGCTACATTAGGCCAAGACCAGTCCATACAGCTATGTTCGACACACAATATTTCCTCTGTATTCTGGCCGTACTAACACACTTATTCGACTAACCATTCACTTTTATTTAGTTTCGGTTTGCTTGGCATTTCTGTTTTTCGCTCAACCTTTCCCGGCGTTCCTTTGGTGGCTCTAAATTAAATAAAATGGGCATATTTCCGACTAACAATCTTTTCTGTTTCGTTTAGAATGTGCTAATTGCTGTTGCATATGTGTTTCATTTCTTCATTTTCAGCTAAGCGAGCCGGCGACTACTATATGTTCGATTATGATCCGTCGACAGATGAGTTAGTTGAACCAGTCGAGAGCTACATTCCTGAAGCAGATCCAGATGCCACACAGTTTGATAAACTCGATCCTGGACAGGTTCATTTTATTTCAACTAGTCATGTTAATTGCATTATTTAGTTGGTCTATGCCGCTGCAAGCAAGGATTTGAATATGAAAAAGACGATGGAGGCAATAGAAGAAGCTGAGAAGATCAAGGATAGCGAAAGACGAATGATCGAAGCATTGAAGGATTCAACAGCGGTTCAAGAGGTTTGTCATTTTAAAAATCATCCCAATAAAATTATTTCTTCAGCTGGTTCTGGATGTAACACAGCCTGATGACTCACAGGTTATGGCTCCGGTCATCGAGGAGTCTAAGATAGTGTCATTCTGCAAGTTCCTCCGCAAGATCAGTGTTAATGCAATGGACATGGTCAGTGTATTCCTCAACAAGACCTCAAGAGAATACCGATATGTATCATTTGTACTGCAAAAAGAGAAGGAAAAGGTGAAGGATAGGGAATCAGAGGTTAGTGAAAAGAAATATTGACTTAATTTATGCTTTATTATTAGTCCCTCTCGAATACCTCGCTGAAGCTAACGGAACTGAGAAGTAGGATGAATCTGCCCAGTCTACAGCTAGTGCACAGTGAAAGTGATATAGTAAAGTAAGTAATTACATAATTAATTTTAATAACACCATTGTCTCTAGAATGGAAACTGAAGCCGAGACTGACTGGAAGAAAAAGTCTGCGATTGCGCGCCTGCTGGCCGCAATTGGCAGCAGCGTTGCCGCCAATACCGATCTGTTGTGCTATTTCTTCGCCATTCTTGTTCATGCTACGGGAGCCGGTTTGTTTTAGAATTAAAGACTAAATATAATCTATTTTATTAAGGACTAATTACTCTTCCACTGCCTCTTATGGTTTTCCTATGGGGAACATTGTCCAATCCTCGCCCCAGCAAGTTCTTTTGGGTGGTCATGATCGCTTACACGGAGTTTGTCATTGTTGTAAAATTCATTCTACAATTCCAAATATTCGCCTTCAACAAGACAGAAAATACCACTAAGAATGCTGTGAATCCGCTATCTCTCGATAAGGTAATTTAATTTTTATCAACTTCAGAAAGTTCTCTTATTTAGGTGTTTGGTGTACAAACAAAAGGATATTTCGCCTTCTGGGATGTTCTACTGTTATTCTCGCTCTTCTTTCATAGATATATGTTAAGAAAGCTAGGATTATGGAAGGATGCTAATTTGACAATTACATTCTCAGATACTACCGATGAAGATAACGGAGGACTGGTATGATTTATAGTTAATCAATATACTCATTCTCTATTTTAGACAATGGAAACAATACATTCTCGCGCCAATTCGGATAATGTCATGGATGAGAGCGCTAATACAGCTAGAGGACCTGAATTTAGCGGTTTGTTCAAAAAATATTTTCATAGATGTTCTTAATTCTAGATAGAGCCGATGCTGGTGATGATGTTCCGGATACTTCCGATGCTACAAAGAGCAAGAATCCCATTATCAGATTTATTGAGCAACTTTTCACACCTAAATTCCGCTACATTAGGTACACCGTCAACAATGTTATTTCCTATTGTAGTATAATTTTAGGGATTTATATCCATTGATGTTCGGTTTGGATGTAATTTGTTTCCTCATCATCACTTTCGGCTATTCTGGTTTCGGTGAAGGAGGATCTGGTAATGTTATTGGAGATATTCAGGTAAAACTAACATTATTTAATGATATTACATTATTTATTTATTTTAGCAAAGTCGTATTCCTCTAACATTGGTAGTAATGTTGATTGTCATGACTCTACTCATTGTGATTGACCGTGGTCTCTATCTCCGTAAATGGGTTTACGGGAAACTTGCATATCAGCTTATTATTGTCATCTTCCTGCACGTTTGGATATTCTTCGTTCTACCTGAATTGACCAGAAAGTCAGTTCTATCAGTACATTATATACATAATAAATTTTGATTATAGGGATGCTCAGTCCAATGGAGTAGCTCAGTTCCTCTACGTAGTCAAATGCCTGTACTTGATTGTCTCTGCATGGCAAATTCGCAACGGATATCCTCAGTTGTGTATTGGAAATCTCATTACTCATGGATACGGACTCGCTAACATGGTATTCTTTAAAGTGTTAGTTTATTTGAACTCTTGGTTTGAACATTCATGATGTTATTTTAGTTTCATGGCAGTCCCATTCTTATTCGAATTACGAACTGCCATAGATTGGACATGGACAGACACCTCGATGCCGCTTTTCGATTTCTTTAACATGGAGAATTTCTATTCTGTTATCTACAATTTGAAGTGTGCTAGAACTTTTGAAGCGGTATGATGATTTCTTATTTACTTATTATTATCCTTTATATCTCAGAACTATCCCGCTCCACGTGGTCAACCTAAGGGCGTTGTTGTCAAGTACTTTATGGGATTGCCAATGATTCTCATTATTGTTCTGCTTGTATGGAGTCCGCTACTTGCTTTCTCGCTGCTAAATCAAATAGGTCAGTTTTATTCTTAATTCTTTATTTCTATTTTTATAACTTTAGGAGATATTTCAATACCCGACCGAGTAAAGTTATCGATGTCACTCGAAGGCTACCCTCCCATGTATCAGATTGAAGCACAGGGAGTAGAACTCCGTCCGTTCATGTCAAATGAATCCAAATATTTAACGGAAGTAATGAGTAGACGGTAATTGAACGCATTAACAATGAAATATTTAATATCGTTTCAGATATCAATATACCGATGCTGATTCTATTAAAAGATCTCGTAATACTGTCTCCTTCCTGAAAGACTACACGGATAACGATATCCTGGTATGTTTTAATATGTACATCCACCCTACTATTCTGTTATTTCTAGGTTGTTGAGTTCCGACCCGAAGCAGAGGTGTTCTGGCCTATTTCTGCAGAATCGCTGACAGCTCTGAAGAACCAGCTGGCTACCGCCAACTCCTCTTTGAACTTCCAAGTGGCCGTTGAATTCTCACGTCCTTATGATGCAAAGAAGAAGGTTATTGAGAAACACGCGACCAAATGGGATCTACAGATATCCAATGATACAGCAACTAGACAGAAGATAATAGACGCGTTAGACGGTGTTGGTGGAGCTAAGGTAAATATCATTATCATCTTTTTGCTTTTAACTTCGCTCTTTCAGATTTCACTTGCTCGAGCATTCCCCAGCTACATGCTGATCCCTAATGAGGGAGAAGTAACCGTTCCGGATCCAATTGTGCAGTCAATCGTAATGGATGATCCCAATCGACCGCCTATAAATTATACGAAACCAAATAGGGATTGGTTCGATGAATTGACTCTTAATATTGAAACTACTGCTGGTACAGGGGTGAGCATTTTCTGTTTGCTTTGTTTCTATTATTGTTTTCTCTAGACAAAGGTTTGGATTGCACAAGCTTCGCATCCTACGGAGTTCACTGGAGATGTCTTCTTCAACAGTACGGCGACTAAGTACAATGGCGGAATCAGGAATTACATCCAGACGGTTGCCTTTGTTGACAGAGCTTATCCATCATTCTTTGCCAAATATCTACAGGGAGGGTATGTTAAATACCTTTAAAGCTTAGTTATTATATTACTATTTTTAGTGTTATAACAATGTACATTACTGTGGTAATTGTCGTTGGTAGATTAATTCGAGGCGTCTTCACTAATTCACCAACAGACGTCATTATTAGTGAAATTCCAAATCCCGACTACCTCCTTAAGATTTGTCTGGATATTTATCTCGTTAGGGAAGCAAAGGACTTCTTCCTTGAACAGGTAAACATTACCACTTAGTACCTGCTTAATATATCTGTTCAGGACCTATTTGCTAAATTGATATTCCTGTTCCGATCACCGGCCACGTTAATACAATGGACGCGTTATAAAGTGAAGAATGATTAGTCTACAAGTTAAACAAGTATTTTTGTTATTCTTTATTTACGAGTTTTTATTCTGGCATAACAAAATTTATTAGTTATTCAGGATCATTTATCTTTACCCCAGGTACCGACTATCGGTTCTGTCTGCGAACGATCTTTCTCCCTCACATTGTTTCAGTTTGTTATGAGAAACTTGTAGTTTTGGGTATATTTTATGTATTATTCTCTTGCCTTTTATTGTATATTTTATTTTTCTGTTTTCTGTGAACAACACTTTTGCAATTTCTTATTATATACCGAAGTCTTACAGTTATTATTTTTCTGTTGTCCATCATACTAATTCGGGTTATTCTTTCTCGACTTCTATTTGCTTTCAATTAACTTTTTCATTCCTAATAAATTATTTTGCGATATATCTTTTGTATTTCATCTAATTTGAATTATATCCCTGTGTTGATTTGTTGCTCGCAGGTGGTCGAATTGTCTATAAATGGTTCCTTTTGACTTGGATCTTTTAATAACCGACGAGCCCCCGCTGAGCTATTGCCTAAAACGCAACACAGACTAAAATTTAGCGAATATTAGTGGCTGAAAATGGATTCTGGAGAGACGGTGAGTGTGTTTTATGCTGGTTTTGAAATATATTTCGATTTCGAATCTAGACTCACTTTGATTGCTTCGCCCCATAAATTGCTTATTTCCTTAATATGAGGAATTATGTGTTTTTAGATGACAAAACGACTGGCACAGCCAGTATTTTAAAGATTTCGAAAAGCTGTTATTTCTATAAGTAAAAGAGAAGGAGAACGTATTCTTTGATACAAGGTGCCATATTCAAAAGCCCTTTTTGAATGGTATAATTTCCTTTAAGACATATGTTCTGAGTTTTAATTACTGAGACAATATTGTTCCTTCCCAATATGAGACCGACCCTAGTTATGAAAAAGTATTCTCGGCAGGCTGTGATCCCTAATTAAGAGCATTACTTTTGTATGTTATTTCTATGTGACTTGCAGTTATCATGATTTTCCATCTTCTGCTTCCCTTATATATTTAAATTAGGCTAGTCTGGCCTTCTTTAGGACCTCTAGAGTCCCTTGTGGTTTGTTGCCGTCGCCTAACAACAATACTACCAATAACAGATACTATTTGTCACCATACATATGCATCTACATGTTGTTACTTTTATTTTTAAAGTAGTTTTAAAAGTATTTTTTTATTCTAAAGTAATAATTCCATGAATCTCAGAAGAAATCTCTCCTAGTCCCATTAGCAGAAGTTTGATATGATACGAGATAGAATATGATTTTTTTTATTTCGGAATGAAGAATGTCATGTTCTATCAAGACGGATTTTCAATAAGAGATGATTTTCTTAATTTGGGGGTGGAAATTTGCCGGACTAGCCCCGGATGGCCCGGTCTAGGCCGCGGGACAAGAAATTTTGACCCCGGTCCGACACATCCGAAACAATGGAAACACATGAGATCAATGGACATAAGATATGTGTATTTGTGTTTCTGGAAGATTGAAGGAGCCAATAGAACATTTAAAAAAGGGAATTTACATTCTCAGAAATGCTAGATATAATTAGCCTAAGATGGTAGAATAACTATTAGAAAGACATAAAACATCTTTGTCAAACTCTTTGTCTTTTTATTATGAACCTATTGTGAGAATATTTAGTTTTTTCATTAGGCAGTCTATTACAAACATCAATTATCCTATATAAAACTAAACTTTAGCTTCAAAACAGCTTCAGTCCATTACCACAGTTACAAATTCTTTCTCTAACCTACCACTCCATATTGTTTTAAAGGTACCTAGACATGGGTTTTTCATGTTAATTTCAGAAAATAGAGCTAATTTTACTGATCATTATTATATAAGTATGTTAATATTGAGATTTCCTAGTATTCGAGAAATTTTAATCCAAAGTTGCGCGCGCCCATTCAAAATCGCCAATTGTTTTCACAATACACGACCGCTGCGAA